>MU847655.1:0-49669 GCA_032690845.1 Eleusine coracana subsp. coracana
TTATGCAAACTACGCCATTGGAAAGGATGTTCAGGCCATGAAGGCAGTTGTTGGAGAGGAGGCACTCTCTTCTGAGGATCTGGTCTGTTGCTAGTGAAAATACGATTACCTGGTGTTTCTTTTGAAGTGCGTAACCTAATACATCTTATATCTCGTGTGCAGCTTTATTTAGAGTTCCTGGACAGTTCGAGAGGAAGTTTGTGACACAAGGAGCATACGACACACGGAACATTTTCCAGTCACTCGATCTAGCGTGGACATTGCTTCGCATTTTCCCTCTTGAACTTCTCCACCGTATCCCTGCAAAGACCTTGGACCAGTACTACAGCAGAGACGCCACCCACTGATCATTGTTCAGAAATCCAATGTTTGGCAAGTGCAGCTTTGAATAAATGGAACAGTTTGGAGTTATGGCATTTTTGCTGTATTTATCTAGTCAGATCCTATTCTTTTTTGTTGTGAGCGTGGTCACCACAGCTTTTGTAATATTATATGTCATGTATCGTTAAATCATACACATAGTTCTCATTTGTTTCACTACCAAAATTGTTAGCAAGAGCATTAGTCCAAGTTGCTCGAACGCAACTGGTTGTATATACATTTGTGAATGAATAAGAGGGGGAAATAAACTGCAGCAAGCAGCTGTTGAAAATTCTTTTCCTTTTCCTTTCAACTTTTCCACTCTTCCACCTATCGTGTGTCGTAACTCGTAACATAACGTAGGTGACTGGGCCCAAACGCATTCCTTCAGTTCGTCCTAATTTTCTTAGCAGTTTTACCTATAGCCATGGTGTCTACGATGAGTTTAACTACCGCTCTTACTGTGCTGTTAAGTCAAGTTTTGCGTTAATTTGGCACACGTCATTTCATGGAAGTTAGGTACTCCTTTTGTTTAATATTATTATCATTTTAAGATAAGAATTCTAATTTAAAAATAAACTAAAATTGTTGACTTGTCCTAATCTATAACAATTTGAAAACGATGGAAGTATGTTATATAGTATTTGGTTCCGCATAGTGTATTATACAGACCTCAAAGAAAATGAGGCAACGCTGCCTTCTCTCTTTTTCGTCACAACATATACCAGCACGACGGCTGAAGTTGAGGAACGCAGGACAGCTTTTACACTAGCTAACCAATGACCTTTTACAAAGCTCCTCAATTATTCCGATTACTTTGAAGCGCGCCATAACTCTTGCTGACTTGGTTACTCTAGGGACAGAGGGCAAACCTAAATTCAAATTTCACTTCGATAACTTGTTTGTATGAATGAAAGTTTTTTCAAAACATCCATACTTCTCTATTCTACTCTTGTTTAAAATCGGTCTTCGTCCTCCAAGAATTTGGACGGCTCTCGTAGAACACCCGCAAAACACATTTTGTCGAACAGAAGCACAGCTTTACTCCTCCGTACGTAGCGTTTGGTACCAGGGGCATTTCATTAGGAATTTTGAAAATCCAGTTTTATTAGTACAATCTAAAACCAGCCACATGCCTTTGCGATTTTCGTACGCTAATTTTTAGTTTATTTTTATCTAAATTCGGCAAAAGAAAACGTTCAGCTGCCGCCTCGCGGGCTGACCTCGCGCGTTCCCTTTCCGTGTTAACTACGGGGACACTTCCCCACCATCCTCCCACCTCCGCCGTGCCTTCCCGCACACACTCTCCCGTCCCATTCCACCGCTCCCCCATCCATGGCGACGCCCGGCGGCGCCCGCGCGCCCCGGCCTTCTCCTCCTCCTCGCCGCCCTCTGCGTCGCCGCGGTCACCCCCGCCCGCGCCTTCTACCTCCCCGGCGTCGCGCCCCGGGACTTCCAGAAGGTGAGGGCCCGACTCATTCCCCGCTCTCTCCAGCCCTCCGTTCCCTTACATTCCCGTCGAATCCAGAACCAGGTGGGCCGTCCTCCCCGTCGGCGCTGGCAGATCTGATGCCTTAGGGAGGAGTGGCCTCAGATCTAGCCTCCTGGTCGCGTTATCACCGACACGTGTGTGTGTGTGTGTGGGGGGGGGGGGGTTGCAAGTGTGTTTTAGGGTTTTAGAGATCCGTGGTGCCTGAATGGGCTAGTAGGATTGGTCTGCGCGCGTGTTTTGGGGAAGAGGGCTGGCAATGCGTAGCTCGCATTTGATCGCTTGCTGTTCATTTTGTTGTGACTGAGAGAGCGTCGGGGAATTGAGCTGTTCCTTCTCCCGTTATACTTTGTTACTTTCCTCACGCAGGATGATTGCTGCTAGTGCTAGTTTTAGCTGGGTTTTTGTACTGTGTAGTAACGGTCCTCTTGGGCCAAAGCACATATGAATGTAGTATGTGGTTACTTTCTAACTGTAGAGCTTACGTGTCTGGACTTGGTAGTGGGGTTTGTGGTTCTAAGGCTATTGCTTGATTTGGTTGTCATTTTGTAATCTGTAATTTGTGTTTACTTGGCCTGTTAGTTTTTTTGTGTTCGTGGTATATTTTATTCATGTTTGAATGGTATTGGTTTAATGCAATTTAATGACTATCAAACACATTTCTTATGTTGGCTACATTTTGTCGAAATATGGTGGACCTGCCTTTTGGTTTGCGCTCCACCTTTCAGGAATCCAGGAAAATGCTTTTGTACACGTTTTACTCTTTATGTTTCTGAATCTAGTATGTTTCATCGTTTACATGTTGGCTAATTTCTACCACTTTCAGTACCACAGTGATTTACAGTAGATTATAAACAGGAAACCAAATGATCAGTATTCTCATTAATACGTATCATTGGTCACCATGCAGGATGATGAACTTCAGGTGAAGGTCAACAAACTTTCATCTATCAAGACACAGCTTCCATATGACTACTATTTCCTGGACTACTGCAAACCTGAGGCGATTAAGAACAGTGCTGAGAACTTAGGGGAAGTCCTTCGAGGGGACCGCATTGAAAATTCTGTTACAATGTAAGAACATTTGACCTTTTCGTTTTATACTAGTTCGGTAAAATGGAGTAGGGTTTACACCGTGAGCATTTTATTGCAAGTTGTATAGAATTTGATTATGTTTGACTTTTTGTTTCACACAGTTCAAAATGAGGCGGGATGAGAGTTGTAAAGTTGTCTGTCGAAGAAAGCTTTCCCAAGAAGCTGTGAAGAATTTCAAAGAAAAGATTGATTGATGAATATCGAGTTAACATGTATGGTTGAATACTGAATCTAGTATTTTTCTTGTCAAATTATCAGTAGAACAACAGTCAGAAGTTTTAGGATTTGCTGCTTCAAGTTAAGCGTATTTAAGATTTGTCATGCCATTGACATGTGCTTGTGGTACAATATGTTTGTGTTCATATGTATGTACTATATTGTTGTCTTGACAAATTCTGTTTCACAAACTTGCGTTGTAGGATTCTGGATAACCTCCCAGTTGTGGTGCCCAGACAAACACGTGAAGGAAGCCAAACACCGAGCTTTGAACATGGTTATCGAGTTGGTTATAAGGTGAATATCACAATAAATTTGTTTATTCTTTTAGTAGTTATACCAGGGTTCTGATTTTGTCATATTTGGTGTCACCAGCTTAAGGATGACAAGTATTATATCAATAATCACTTGAGTTTTTAAAGTGCTGTATCATGAAGACCAAACTGCTCCAGATGCTCGCATTGTTGGCTTCCATGTGATTCCTAGCAGGTATGTCATGCTTAGTGATCTTTTAGTTGTTTTTTTGGCACTTTTTTCTGTATCATGCATTTCCATCATTTGTTCTCTTTCTACTTATATATGTTTTTAAGCATCTTATGCTTATGTTGGAAAGTTATACATGCAGTATGGTTACTTTGCATGGTTAATCAGTTAAATAATTCAAAATTCGTTTGTGCCCAATGCTTTTTATCCTTTGCATTAAAATGCACTAGCGCTAATAAGTATTTTAGAGAAATTGAGGATTGCATCTTTTATGCGTTGTACTTTATATGGAGTCATCTGGGCTAATTTCTTTTGTTGCTCCAATCTGTATGCAGCATTAAGCATGAATATGGTGCCTGGGATGACAAGAACCCTACAGTTCAAACTTGCAATGCTAACATTAAGATAACCCTGGTAGCCACACACCTCAAGAGGTTGCCCCAGATGCATATGTTGTGTTCTCTTATGATGTTACATTTGAGGTATAACATCTTTCTCAAGTTTCTCTGTAGTTATGCCGCTTATTTCTTTAATTTCACTAATTTTTACTTGACCTATTGCAGCCTAGCGACATCATATGGGCATCACGCTGGGATGTCTACCTTCTTTCAAGTGATAGCCAATCCACTGGTTCTCAATTGTTAACTCATTGATGATTGTCCTATTCCTTTCTGGTATGGTGGCCATGATCATGATGAGAACCCTATACAAGGACATAGCAAACTATAATCAGCTCGACAATCAGGATGAGGCCCAAGAAGAAACTGGATGGAAGTTAGTGCATGGTGATGTATTCAGGCCTCCTGTCCACTCAGGTCTCCTTTGTGTTTATGTTGGAACTGGTGTGCAGTTCTTTGGGATGACACTGGTAACCATGATGTTTGCGCTGTTGGGATTCTTATCGCCGGCAAACCGTGGAGGACTTATGACTGCTATGGTTCTCCTGTGGGTGTTCATGGGTGTACTGGCAGGGTACACCTCATCTCGACTGTACAAAATGTTCAAAGGCACTGAATGGAAGAAGATCACTCTCAAAACCGCCTTCATGTTTCCTGGTATTATCTTTGCACTTTTCTTCTTCCTGAATGCACTGATATGGGGTTGAAAAGTCATCTGGTGCAGTGCCTTTTGGAACAATGTTTGCTTTGTTCCTCCTCTGGTTTGGCATCTCTGTGCCACTGGTCTTTGTTGGAAGTTTCTTGGGATTTAAGCAGCCAGCGATTGAGGACCCAGTGAAGACAAATAAGATTCCAAGGCAAATTCCTGAGCAAGCATGGTACCTGCAGCCAGCTTTTGCAATACTGGCTGGTGGAATATTGCCATTTGGTGCTGTCTTTATTGAGCTCTTCTTCATACTGACATCTATTTGGCTGAACCAGTTCTACTACATCTTTGGCTTCCTGTTCATAGTCTTCATCATCCTCATCGTAACTTGTGCTGAGATCACAATTGTGCTATGCTACTTCCAGCTGTGCAGTGAGGATTACCACTGGTGGTGGAGGGCATACCTGACTGCGGGCCTCCTCAGCTCTCTATCTGTTTTGCTTATGCTATCTTCTATTTCTTCAATAAGTTGGAGATCACAAAGTTTGTGTCAGGCATTCTGTACTTTGGCTACATGCTGATCATCTCTTATGCTTTCTTTGTGCTGACTGGTACCATTGGCTTCTATGCTTGCTTCTGGTTCGTGAGGAAGATATATGCTTCAGTGAAGATCGACTGATTGAACAACCATCTGGAAAAAAACTTATAGAGCATCTCATGGTCAAAATTTTGCTGCAGCGATATTCACGGTGCTGCCTGATTAACATATAAAGGAAACTGTGGTTGGAGATGGGTTTCCATGGTTTTGGTAGGATATGTAGTAATGGTAGGGGAAGAAGGATCACCAGAAGTTCGAGACAGATCTTGTTATCCGATGTACTGCAACATGAGCCTTGTATTTCTAAAGATATAGTCCTTGTAATACGTGCCGTTGCTTAAGTTGCCTTGCATGTTCACATTGTCTCGTTTGTATGATAATTTGCTTAAGATATCAGTCGATACACATTAGAACAGGATGTTTTTTCTCATCGTGGGCTGTGAGAATTCCAATATACTTGTTTCGTGCAAGATGTGTTTTTTCTTGAAATCAGTTTTTGGTGCGCACTCTCCGGGCACATGCTGGTACTAATCGGTTGCAGACTGGTTGCGGTCTGGTCTTCCTGTTGCGTTGGATTCTTAATGGCAATAGTTGCATGCGATGTGTTTATATGTTGCATGCGACATGTATAAACACGTATTCTAAAGAATCTAAAATTTGAAGTTACTGTACCTGATTCAGTAGCCAGATTCAGGCAATGATACAGGAAGTTCTTTGGGTCTAGTTCGTTTTGGATTGCAATCTGGAACATAGCCAGATCCATGCAATGACACTGGAAGTTCTTTGGTCTACTTTGTCTTGTAAGCTAGGATCTTTCGGTTGCTGCATCGTGTACCCTTTATGAGCAAACCGTTAAAACCTGGTGTAGATTGATTTACCCAGGTCATCATTGCACATATGTATTGATGGGACTTTTATCCGGATCCTTTAGTCACTAGGGAAACATATCAGCAGGATCGTGGACAAAGCTTTATTTGTTGTTCGCATGTTAGTGACCTTTAAGTCGTGGACTCGTTGATCTGATCCATAAGTTTATAAGTTCGGTTCGCATAGAATAAATACCAGAAGGATTACTATGAGAAACTTTCAAAATTCCTTTTGGAATATATACCAAGCTAGAACACTCTTAGTCCTCCAGGTCTTAACCATTTGAGTTACGTCGCTTCCTTCAGTGTCCAAACTGTTGCGTGTTTCTTGAGATTAGTGTTGATATGGCGAGCTGTAGTGCTAAAGCTATTGCATGTTTGTTGACATAATTCTGCTCAAGACTTCATCATGATATATGCAAGGAAGCTGGCCTTGTCGTGAGCTGCAATTTCCCATCAATTACCTCAGGAGAATACACCATTGTTCAAATTTGAGATTGTACTTATCGGATTGTAACTTACTTTGTCAAGGTGGTACAGTCTTAACGGCTACATTCAACTACGCAAGAACAACCACATAGTAATGTGGGCATATCATAATCATAGTTATCTTCAGAATAAAATTGGTTACATTTGTGCAGTATTGGTATCTTGTTAATATCTGAAATGGCCAATTGAAAATCCAGCTCTACTAAGTTTCAAACAAGCAGAAGAAATGATAGACTGTAGATCAACAAGATAACAAGTCATCTCATTGGTCTGGGGTCGTCTTCAGAATCTACTCCATATATAGTTCTGGCAAGCAGGTGTCTAGCCTGAATCAAGATTGGTGAGAAATCACCATTGCATTGTCATGAAAATTATTTTGTTCTGAAAATTAGTGACTTCATTTTCTATATTGAAGCCACTGATTGTACATGTAAATCAAATTAGCAGGTGAGGACCTTATCAGTAACCTGCTCTGCTTGGACCAATACTGCAGGTTGAGGAACGAGCACAGGCTAGTTCCTCGGAATTTTCTGTTGTCGATAGTTCCAAGTTATTGACCAAAAATATGTTTGGAAACTCTGTGCTGGTTCATCAAAAAGAAACGTTTGGAAACATAGCTCAGCAAGCAACACCATATATTACTGATCCAATCCTCTTTAACACTGAAAGTCTGTTATTACCCATCAGTCACCATCAACCCACCAATAGACATTTTGCAGCTGTAACAAGAACAGAAAATGTGCCATATAAATAGGGATGCAGGTGGGCTACCCATTGGGTAGTAGTGGATCACTCTTCTAGTTCATTTGCTTTTTTAGATTGATAAGGTGGAAGTGTATCTTAGTTCATTTGAGAGAAATTTGAGCCGCCCCATTGACCCAATAAACAACAAACTTGCGTCCCTACATATAAAACTGTCTTTACAACTTTTTGATGCAAGCTATAAAATATCATTTGAACTTTCCTTCTGCCAGGTTAGTTATGCTGCATTGTACCTACTTTTAGAACCAACCAAAAATAAGGTAAAAACTGATTTTGGCTGACCACTGGAAGGAGACACTTTTTACAGTTAGATAAATGCACCCAACAACGCAAGAGAAGATTGGTAGGTTCACTTAATTACAACTGTTCAGGACTCTAAGCTGAACCAATGAATTTTCATGTTGTCTGGAGACAGCCAAATCTGCTGCTACTGAAAATCATTCTATATATTTCTCTTGACAACATTGTCCAAGCCGCTTTGCTTTGTAGATGCATGAACTCGCTGACAGAACAGATTCCAAATCTTGAAGTGACATTGAATTTGATGGTTCATGCATGACCAAGCTGAAATCTGAACCTGCAAATTACGCGGCCTCTCCTTTTGGTCATGGAGAAAAGGAATGCTGCTGCCTTCGGCCATCAGGAGTCAGGGGGCGCCCTGCGCACCATTTCCCCAAGCCGTCCTGTCCAACTCCCGACGCTGTCCAGTGCGAGATTGAGATCTTCTTGAACGAAGCACAGATCCACCGCCTGATGGATGAGCCGCTCGTGCTCCGGCCATCCACCCGATGTCGACATTCGGCCCGCGCCATGGAGTCATGTGCCTGCCTGAAGAGATTTCCCCGTCGTAGGTCTTGAGTGGAAATGGTGGGCGGAACGAGGCATCGCAATCCCGGCAGCTAGGACGGAGCCGGCGGACGGGCAGGGGAGGCTACCGAAGAAGACGTCCCAAAGTAGAGGGTTATTGCAAACTTTTTGCACATACCCCCCCTAGTTTGGATCGCGATCAATAGTCACGATCCAAACTAGGGGTCTTTTGTAAATTTCCCGGACGCCACCGGCGATGGTTGCGCTGTCGCAGGCTCGCCGCCCACCTCCACCTAGCCTCGTCGCCGCTTCACAAGGTTCACCCGAGTTTCCCTGCTCCCAGAGACGTCTCCGTCGTGGAGCTCAACTGTTCCGTATGCAATACGCAAGCGACGGCAGTGCTGCCATTCGTCTGGCGGGCGTCGCCGTCGTGGAGCTGAGCCGCTGCTTCGCCTCTGATCTCGCGGCGCACCTGTTCGTCCATCCATATACGTATTCGTTTTGATTTCATGTGCCGTGTGGTCCGTCTGGATGACATACGGAGCATCTTGCAGGAGGAACAACACATCTGGCCAAATTCGTTTGAAGGCTACTACCGGACTGAACTTGGTTCCGAATTTCACCTGCTTACAGTTGCAGCAGTCCTCAACAATTGGATCCGTCACATCCTCAAATTTGCAATGAACTTGTCAGAAGGAAGAATGAGACAGTTTATTGTTTGCAGCACAAGTCTGTACCTTTAATCTTAGGTTTATGCCCTGCAAATTTAACATCCGTGAGCTTGAGTTGTGGACTTGTTCACCTGACCCATAGTTTCAACAAGCAGAGAATAAAAATACCACAAGGATTACTCTAATAAACTTCCTAAAATCCCTTTGGAAAATAGGAAAACAAGTCCATTTTTCATGCTCCAACTTCGCCGGTTTAATGGTTTTTTACCTCCAACTCTTTTTTGGTACTAGTTCAATTTGCATATATAGCTTTTTCTGGAAGCAAATTTATATATGTAGCTCATTTTTCATGATGAGTGTCAATCACCCTACTATAGAGACACAACTCGTTTTCAGTATATTTGCAACGGGAAAGAGCATGGCCGTAATGGTGTTACTACACAAGCTAGAGAGAAGATCTAGAGATGAACTTGTTTCTTGAAACAACTCATGTAAAGGTGTCTATACCTCTCACCTCTGCCTACCTAGACATTTGAATGTGACCTAAACACGCCTTTTGCATGCCTACTTAAATGCTGTCTTATCTTCTTCATGGATCCCATGATCCTCATCACGTTAGGTTAGGTGAGACTCTGAACTGAAAGTCAACGGCAGCGCCACAGTGCATCACCGACTTCCTCGAGTAAGATTTAAAATACAAGCAGTCACATCAGGTTGCGATTAGCTCTGAACTTAATTTTGCCACAAAATCTACGTAGAATCCTCTTGAAAGGAAATGAAGAGTAATGCTGTTTATATTTATTATATAGAAGTACTGATATAAAGATCTGAATCGGGGGCCTCAACGTGCTTGACAACTCGGACATACCAGGACAAATGATGAGTTCTTCCTGCTCTACGAGTATGAGTATATATGGTCGTTGTTTGTAACTATATATTGTTGCAAGCTGATCAATCGATACACCAGCCACCTGATCCAAGTGTTGCAGAGGCCACGGTGAGTGAAGGGAAGAGATGTTGAACCCCCTGGTGCCGAAGGGCATGTCCAAGATTGTGAGCGCTGTGAGTAGCGGGGCTGCCTCTGTGCAAGCTCAGATCTTTGTTCACGCGTAGGCCTGTGAGTAATAACTCGATTATAATCTATATTTCTACAGAAAAATTGATGTAAACGTATTTTTTTTACAAGCTCTTCGTGAGCGCGTGGAATCATTGAATCTTCCTGAGCGCATGGATCCATTGAACCTTCGTGAGCGAATGGATCCTCAAAACCTTCGCGAGGGTGTGGCCAATCTATTGGAGATATACCCGAGAGACATTACAGATTTGATTCGTATGTGAGGGTCATATGAATATTGATCCGTGAGAGATTAGTCTATTAATGAGCCAATTTATTGAGGTCTATTAAAAGGGTATATATAAGTGGAGGCGGGACAAGGGGTGTTGAACCCACCAGTCCATAACCCAGCCGTCGCGCTCCTCTCTTTCTCGCCCACAACCCTAACCGTGTTGCTGGTGCTAGCACGCCATGCACGGCGTTCCAACCCCGTACGTGTGAATACCGTGAGGAGACGCTGCTGTTGTTGCGGTGCCGAACGGCTGGACTAGGAGGAAACGTTTGACGTGATTGACTGCTTTCTCTATATCGACGCGCGACTAAGTTGGACGAGCTGCTCCAATATTCGCTTCCGCTTCGCCTACGCGTCTAGTGGTAACAATCTATGATCCCCTCTTGCAAGGTTTTCTGGTTGAACGGTAGAAATTTTATATGCTATCATAGCCTACCATTGCCCAACAATGATATCAGAGCCGACCTTGTGTAGTTTGTGATCTGAATCTTGTGTATATAGTTGATAAGCTAATGTATTAAATTAGATCTATTACATATTTTTATGTACGGGTTGATTAGATCAATTATGATAGGGAGGTTCACAAGGTAATGGGCGGATAATGATACATGTATTATTAATTTATTTGTGTTTCATCTCCGTGCGCGCGACTTAATAGGCGGATAATGATACATGTATTATTGATTTATTTGTGTTTCATCTCCGTGCGCGCGATTTGTCCCTACCGGCTGGAATCACCATCAGGATTAACTGCGTGTGTCAGTAGAGGAGCCAATAATATCATGATTATATACCGCAGTCTACTCATAAAAACCTAATGGAAAACTGAGGCATTATGAATGACTCAAAATCGGGTAAATATGATTTTCCCGATAGGATTTTCATTGCGATTTCATAGATACGATCTATGGTAGGGACTTTATAAATAAATCTGCGAGATTATCATAAGACTGATTTACAAGATATTTATTGTTGGAGATATACCCAAGAGATATTACGGATTTGATTCGTATGTGAGGGTCATACGGATATTGATCCGTGAGGGATTAGTTCACTAATGGGCCAACTTGTTGAAACTCATTAGAAGGATCTATATAAGTGGAGGCGGGGCAAGGGGCGTTGACCCCACCAGTCCATAACCCTAGCCACCGTGCTCCTCTCTTTCTCACCCCATAACCCTAACCGTGTTGCCTGTGCTAGCACGCTGCGTACGGTGTTCCAACCCCGTACGTATGGATACCGCGAGGAGGCGCTGCTATTGTTGCGGTACCGAACGACTGGACTAAGAAGAGATGTTTGACATGATCGACTACTTCCTCTACATCAACGCGCGACTACGTTGGACGAGCTGCTCCAACATTCGCTTTCGCTCCGCCTACGCGTCTAGTGGTAACGATCCATGATTCTCTCTTGCAAGGTTTCCTGGTTGAACGGTAGAAATTTTATACGCTATCGTAGCCTACCCGTTACCCAACAGTGGTATCAGAGCCAACCCTGTGTAGTTTATGATCTGGATCTTATGCATATAGTTGATATGATGATGTATTAGATTAGATCTATTATATGTTTTTTATGTATGGGTTGATTAGATCAATGGTGATAGAAAGGTTCACAAGGTAATGGGCGGATAGCGATACATGCATCATTGATTTATTTGTGTTTCTTCTCCGTGCGCACGCGACTTGTTCCTACCGCCTGGAATTACCATCGGGACTAACTACGTGCGTCAGTAGAGGAGCCAATAGTATCATGATCATATACCGCAGTCTACTCATAAAAATCTAATGGAAAATTAAGGCATTATGAATGACTCGAAATCGGGCAAATATGATTTTTCCGATAGGATTTCCATTGCGATTTCATAGATACGATCTATGGTAGGGACTTTGTAAATAAATCTGCGAGATTATCACAAGACTTGGTTTACAAGATATTTATTATTGGAGATATGCCCAAGAGACATTACGGATTTGATTCGTATATGAGGGTCATACGGATATTGATCCGTGAGGGATTAGTCCACTAATGGGCCAACTTGTTGAGGCCCATTAGAAGGATCTATATAAGAGGAGGCGAGGCAAGGGATGTTGACCCCACCAGTCCATAACCCTAGCCACCGTACTCCTCTCTTTCTCGCCCACAACCCTAACCATGTTGTCGGTGCTAGCATACCGCGCATGGTGTTCCAACCCTGTACGTGTGGATACCGCGAGGAGGCGCTGCTGTTGCTGCGGTGCCGAACGACTGGACTAGGAGGAGACGTTTGATGTGATCGACTACTTCCTCTACATCAACGCGCGACTACGTTGGACAAGCTGCTCCAACATCCGCTTTCACTCCGCCTGCGCGTCTAGTGGTAACGATCCATGATTCCCTCTTGTAAGGTTTTCTGGTTGAACGGTAGAAATTTTACACGCTATCGTAGCCTACTCGTTACCTAACAGTGGTATCCGAACCGACCTTGTGTAGTTTGTGATCTGGATCTTGTGCATATAATTGATATGCTGATATATTAGATTAGATCTATTACATATTTTTTATGTATGGGTTGATTAGATCAATGATGATAGCAAGGTTCACAAGGTAATAGGCGGATAGCGATACATGCATTATTGATTTATTTATGTTTCTTCTCCGTGCGCGTGCAACTTGTCTCTACCGGCTGGAATCACCATCGGGACTAACTGCGTGCGTCAGTAGAGGAGGCAATAGTATCATGATCATATATCATAGTCTACTCATAAAAACCTAATGGAAAACTGAGGTATTATGAATGACTCGTAATCGGGCAAATATGATTTTCCCGTACAGACACACTTAGATTGTTACACCCTTTTTTGGCCACACGTTAGCATTCGCTTCTTGCCTAACTTGTTTTTGCAGAGAATGTTGTGAATGGTATGGTCCAAGATATACATGTGATGTATGTATGTGATTTGCATGGCCTGCGTGTCATGATTAATTACAACTGGGTTGAGGCTATCATATTATTATATAACGGCCTGCGTGTCGACCTGTGATGCTTGATATTCTTATATAATTTATTACTAGCTATAAGTTGTAGGAGCTAAATGTTAAATCATGGAGATCTCAAACATGATGGTTGAAGGGATGGGAGACATGACGATGACAATGGAGATGGAGATCACCAATTGAAAGGGCCATACTATTTCACAGTTAATATGATTGCCTGTGATGATGTTTCTATCATCCTATTTTTTCATGTGTTATTTATATTGGATATGATTAACATGTTAGAATAGGTTCCCTCAAGAAAAAATTAAATTATATGCCCTTCCAATAACTGTACATATTAAAATTATGATCGTTGTATGGTATATCTACCAAAGTAAAGTATCTCAACTATCTTAATTATTAGGGTAAATGTCGGATATTTACATACATAGTATTAGTTTAATTAACAAAGCTATCAAAACGGTTTTGAGCTTTAGGGCATGATGTTGGCGTCGGGGCATATGATGCTAGCCAACAAACAAGAGTCACATAGGGATGTGATTAGCAAAGTGTTGCTTACCTATGTCACTAGATTTCTAGCGATGATGCCAAAGCTCACTAGGATCTAAGTTGAATATGGATCTTGAATCACTATATGTCGTTTTGAGAGAAAACGGTTCCAAGCATACAGTGGAATAATAAATTTTTATTAAAATGTTTAATAAGAATTTTACATGTACATAGTGCTTACATTCGCATAATTTCTATTGTAGATCATGACACTACCGCTAGTAACACTTTTAATTTGCGCTCGATTCTTGAAAAAGAGAAACTTAGTGGAACAAACATTATTGATTGGTATCGCAACTTGAGAATTGTTCTCAAGCAAGAGAAAAAGGAATATGTTCTAGAGCTTCCCTATCCTGATGATCTACCAGATAATGCTACTGCCGCTCAGAAAAGGGAGTATGAGAAGCATACCAATAATGCAATTGATGTTAGTTTTCTCATACTTGCCACTATATCCTCTGAGCTTCAGAAGCAATATGGAACGTGGATGCCCATAATATGATTGAGGGACTCCGTAGTATGTTTGAGAACCAAGCAAGGTCTAAGAGGTGCAACATCTCAAAGTCCTTGTTTGCGTGCAAGCTAGCTGAAAATGGTTCTGCCAGTCCTCATGTGATCAAGATGATTGGTTACATTGAGAATCTGGAGAAACTTGGTGCTGCTCTACACCCTGATTTGGCCACAGATGTGATTCTCCAGTCGCTTCCCACGAGCTATGAGCCTTTTATTTTAAACTTTCAAATGAATAGCATGAAGAAGACATTGGCTGAGTTACATGGGATGCTTAAAACAGCTGAGGCAAGCATCAAAAAATTTGGTCCAAGTCAAGTTAACTTGGTTCAAAAGAATAGCAAGAAGCGAAAGCGAAAGGCTAAGGCTAAGGCTACTGATGAGATCTCTGGCACTAAGACTAAACCTGCAACAGCTCCTAATTCTAAACAGGCGGCTGGTGATCCTTGTTTTCACTGCAAGAAAATCGGTCATTGGAAGAGGAATTGTAAGTTTTATCTGAAAGAGCTGAAGAAGAAGCGTGAAGACACTTCTAATTTAGGTATCAATGTTATTGAAATTAATCATGTTGCTACACGTCCTTATAATTCATAGGTATTTGATACATGATCAATGATCCATACTTGCAAATCACTGCAGGGGCTTAAAGAAGCAAGGAAGTGTGCAAAGGGCGATGTAGATGCTCACGTCGGCAATGATGTAAAGGTTGCTGCGTTGGCCGTCAGAACTTATCCACTTTCATTACCATCAGGATTAGTTTTAGAGTTAAATAATTGTTATTATATTCCCGCCTTAGGCAAAAACATTATTTCTTCAAAGTGTTTGGAGGAACATGATGGTTATGAGGTCATAATAAGGAACAAGTGTTGTTCCATTTATTTGAATGATATTCTCTATGGTAATTGCCCATTGGTGAATGGATTATATTACTTAGATCTTAAGAATAAGCCTATTTATAATATTGATGCGAAAAGGCTCAAACCTAATAATTTGAATCTCACATATACTTGGCATTGTCGTTTAGGTCATATAAACGAGAAGCGCATAAAGAAGCTCCATACAGATGGTCTTCTAAGTTCTTTTTATTTTGAATCAATTGATATATGTGAGTCTTGTTTACTTGGCAAAATAACTAAGTCGCCTTTCACAGGAAATAATGAGAGGGCGAGTGAACTATTGGGACTTGTACATACGGATGTATGTGGACCAATAAGTTGTACGACGAGAGGTGGTTTTCAGTACTTCATAACTTTTACCGACGACTTTAGTAGATATGGTTACATCTAATTAATGAGGCATAAGTCTGAATCCTTTGAAAAGTTTAAAGAATTTCAAAATAAAGTACAAAATCAATTGGGCAAGACTATTAAACTCCTACGATCTGATCGTGATGGTGAATATTTGAGTCATGAATTTGGTGAACATCTAAAGCAATGTGGAATTGTTACACAATAGACTCCGTCAGGAACGCCCCAATGGAATGAAGTATCCGAACGGAGGAACCGAACCTTGTTAGACATGGTTAGGTCTATGATGAGCCAAAGTGATCTTCCATTATCCTTCTGGGGATACGCTCTAGAAACTGTCGCTTTCACACTTAATAGGGTTCCATCTAAATCTGTGGAAAGGACACCATATGAGATATGGACTGGGAAGCGTTCCGGGTTGTCTTTTCTTAAGATTTGGAGATATGAGGCTTATGTAAAACATATGACGTCTGATAAGCTTTCTTCCAAGTCTGATAAATGCTTCTTTGTAGGATACCCTAGGAAAACCAAAGGTTATTATTTCTACAACCGGGAAGAGGGCAAAGTGTTTGTCGCTCGTAATGGTGTTTTTCTAGAGAAAGAGTTTCTCTCTAAAAGGGTAAGTGGGAGAACGGTGCAACTTGAAGAAATCCAAGAAGCTCCAGAAAATATTTCTTCTTCCACTATACCACAATTGGATGAATAAGTTGTTGTTGAACCAATTATTAAAACACCAGCCTCGCGTAGGTCAGAAAGGGCACGTCACGCTCCTGAAAAGTTCACGCTCCTAACCATGGGGCAACGCGACATATTGTTGTTAGACAATGATGAGCCTAAGACTTACAGTGAAGCAATGATGGGACCGAACTCTGAGAAATGGCTTGGAGCCATGAGATCCGAATTAGAATCCATGAGAGAAAATCAAGTTTGGAACTTGATAGACCCGCCTGATGGTGTAAAAATCATTGAGTGTAAATGGGTTTTTAAGAAAAAGATAGACATGGATAGAAATATTCACATCTATAAGACACGATTGGTGGCGAAAGGTTTTAAGCCAATTCAAGGGGTTGATTATGATGAGACCTTCTCGCCCGTCGCCATGCTAAAGTCTATACGTATTCTTCTAGCAATTGCCGTATTTTATGATTATGAGATATGGCAAATGGATGTTAAAATGGCTTTTCTTAATGCAAACCTAAGTGAGGATGTGTATATGACACAGTCTGAAGGTTTTGTCGATCCACAAAATGCTAGGAAGATATGCTAGCTTCAAAAGTCCATTTATGGACTAAAGCAAACATCTCAGAGTTGGAATCTTCACTTTGATGAGGTAGTCAAAGAGTTTGGCTTCATTTAAAATGAAGAAGAGCCTTGTGTATACAAAAAGGCTAGTGGGAGCGCGCTTGTCTTTCTGATCCTTTATGTGGATGACATATTGTTGATCGGTAATAATATTCTAATGCTTGAAACTATTAAGACTTTTTTGAGAAATAGTTTTTCTATGAATGACTTAGGTGAGGCAGCTTACATTTTGGACATTAAGATCTATAGAGATAGATCAAAAAGGATAATTAGATTATGCCAAGACACGTATATCGATAAGATATTGAAACGGTTCAATATGCAAGATTCCAAAAAAGGTTTCTTGCCCATGTCACATGGCATTACTCTTAGCAAGACTCAGTGTTCTTCGACACCAGATGAGATAGAGAAGATGAGAGTGATCCCATATGCTTCGGCTATCGGATCCATCATGTATGCCATGATATGTACGCGCCCAGATATAGCTTTTGCTCTAAGCGCTGCAAGCAGATTCCAATCAAACCTAGAAGAAGCTCACTGTGTGGCTAGTACGAATATCCTAAAGTACTTGAGAAGAACTATGGATATGTTTCTAGTCTATGGAGGTGAGGAAGAACTTGTTGTAAATGGTTACACTGATGTTAGCTTCCAAACCGACAAAGACGATTCGAGATCGCAATCTGGATATGTGTTTTGCCTCAATGGAGGCGCGGTGAGTTGGAAGAGTTCCAAGCAAGATACGGTTGCTGACTCAACAACGAAGGCCGAGTACCTTACCACTTCAGAAGCTGCAAAGGAAGTTGTTTGGATCAGAAAATTTGTTTCTGAGTTGGGTGTGGTTTCTAGTGCGTCCAGTCCAGTGGATCTCTATTGTGATAATAGTGGTACCATTACGCAAGCCAAGGAGCCTAGAGCGCATCAAAAGAACAAACACGTACTATGACGTTATCACCTCATCAGGCATATCGTCGCTCGAGGTGATGTAAAGATATGCAAGGTGCACACGGATTCAAACTTTGTTGATCCGTTGACAAAATCTCTCTCTCAGCTCAAGCATGAGGCACATATGAGATCCATGGGTATTAGATATCTGCATGATTAATGTATGAGAGATTGTGTAATATCTATGTTTATGTATGATTAATAAAGTGTTATTCTATTCCATGAATAATAATTATTGCATTGAGTGATAAGTACGTGACTTGTTTGTGAAACTCATTGTTTTTCATAATATTATCCTAAATGATCCCTAGTTCCTAATCATTATGTGGGACAACAATGATTCATGGACTAGCACATGTATTGGTTGATGATCATGTTTCATAGATCGTTGATATGGAGATATCAAATCAATAATATGGACACATGTTGGAGAACATGGTGTTGGATTGACCCACTAAAAAACTCTGCCAAGATGTTATATTTATGCCATCAGTTGTTGTCTTGAATGATGTACTTTCGGGATTCTTAGACCTGAGATCGTCATTGATTTCCAGAATGCGTAGTAGCATACTTAGAGGTTATCAAGCGCTACTCCATAACTGGGTAGTCATAAAGGTAGTTTTCGGGTATGTTATGAAATATGTCGTGGGATGTGAGCGGTCAAGACGGAATTTGCCCCTCCTAATAACAGGAGAGATATCTCTGGGCCCCTCGAGTTAGATGGATTTAGAAGTGCATAGCCACACCAAAATAATTAAAAGTTAATCACGATGACTAAGAGTTTGTCATGATAAATCCACTAGACGTTTGAGTGAATGGTCGAGCTATCACAGGGATGACACGTATCTCGCTTTGAGCTTGACTGATATCGTGAGGCAAAGGAATCGCTGAATGCGTATGTCAAAGGTTCAGCCGATATGATCTTTATGTGTACACGAGAATCAGTATGCGCTGCTAGGTGTCGCTATTGATTTATAATTTAAAAAGAGATTTTCACATCATTGTCGTGTACATATGAACCTAACGGGTCACACACTTAACGGGTTGGAATATCGATTGCCTATGTGATTGTCTCTAGTGCAAGTGGGAGATTGTTGGAGATATGCCCAAGAGACATTACGGATTTGATTCGTATATGAGGGTCATACGGATATTGATCCGTGAGGGATTAGTCCATTAATGGGCCAACTTGTTGAGGCCCAATAGAAGGGTCTATATAAGTGGAGGCATGATAAGGGGTGTTGTACCCACCAGTCCATAACCCTAGCCGCCGCGCTCCTCTCTTTTTCGCCCACAACCCTAACCGTGTTGCCGGTGCTAGCACGCTGTGCACGGCGTTCCAACCCCGTATGTGTGGATACCGTGAGGAGGCGCTGCTGTTGCTGCGGTGCCGAACGGCTGGACTAGGAGGAGACGTTTGACGTGATCGACTATTTCTTTTATATTGACGCGCGACTACGTTAGACGAGCTGCTCCAACATTCGCTTCCGCTCCGCCTACGCGTCTAGTGGTAACGATCCATGATCCCCTCTTGCAAGGTTTTCTGGTTGAACGGTAGAAATTTTATATGCTATCGTAGCCTACCTGTTGCCTAACACAATCTTCGTGAGCGCATGGATCCGCAGAACCTACGCCAGGGTATGTCAAATCTTCGTGAGCACATGGATCCACAGAGCCTTCGTGAGGGCTTACTGAATAATCTTCATGAGAGCATGGATCCACTGAACTTGTTCCGGCGGTAAATCCCTTACTTTTCCGAGAACAGTTTTTTATTTTATTTTTCTATCACTTTTCCTAACAAAAAGTTAATGTACTATGTGAGAACTGATAAGCACACACAACAATCATGGCTGTTTTCAACCGCAAATCATGTATTACATACGCCGAGATTACTTAATATACGGATATGCAGGTGATGGGAACATAACCAACTGAGCTATTCACAGTTCACTATTACTGAAAAATGACAACCCAAGTTATCTATAAATTTTGTTTTAACAAAAAGTTAAAAAAATTAAAATCTAATATTCTTCGAAGCTACAGACCGCGAGGTCAGCAAGGTAAACTAAAAGTCTCATTTTCTTTTTTTTTCTTTTACTCTAAGATCATCTATAGCTAGCTTTCTCTTCGTTATTTTTGGGCTAGACTAGAGTCTAGGCATCGAGAACATATATATATCTAGTGCTCCTGTCAGATTAGGTGCTCCCGTGCTCCAATCATCGAGTTACACTAGAAAAAATATATATTATGAAAAATTTTAACAAAAATATGGTTGGATAGTTCATGTTAACACCTAACATCATGCAAAAGCACATATGTAAAAAATACTTATATAATATATAAGAAAAAAGAGAAATAGTTGTACAATTTTTCATAATTTTTTATATTACAATTAATAGTGGGAGCACGGAAGCACCTAAAGTAGCGGGAGCACTGGATATGTTCTCTCGAGACATCAATTTTACGTTTCAAAGGTACACACCCGACTGAAAATCTGTCATGTCTGCGGATGAAACCACAATAACATCTCACCTGCGTTCTTCTCGAACACGGCAGTGTTTTCTGAATGTTTCTCACGATCGTCTCTCCTCTCTCCTGCATGCTGGTTCCACCGCCCATTCAGCCTCTTCGCCGAGATGTGCTGCTGCTACCGTTCCTGCGAGAGCTGCCTCAACCGCCTCTGTTGTTGCTG
Source organism: Eleusine coracana subsp. coracana (assembly GCA_032690845.1). Lineage (NCBI taxonomy): Eukaryota > Viridiplantae > Streptophyta > Magnoliopsida > Poales > Poaceae > Eleusine > Eleusine coracana. Next base: position 20,445 of record MU847655.1, read on the forward strand.
CTGCTGCACCAAAAGCAGCAGCGGTGACTAGGCGGTGTGCCATCCCGATGAAGGCGCTACCAACAAAGACGAGAGAGAGGAGGTCGGCGTGCTGTCGGATGCAGGCATTCGTGGTGTATTGTTGTGACCGTGATTTGAGTTCCTACCGTGGGTTCGCCAAATTGTATTTTGCAGTAAGTATATGTTGATATATTGTAACCATTTTGAGTTCACAACCGTGGGAAGGATTATGTTGTTTGAAAAAGGTCAAGCGCATATTAGCAGCTGATCGAACGATAATTCAAGAGATCTTTTACGGTGTTTGCAAATAATATGGATTGTCTATTGCTTTAGATCTAATGGACCATCTTATCTTATCTTATATTTACTAATTGAAGGCTCCTTTTGAGGCCTCCACATTAATCGGAAAAAAATCCTAAAAATTTTCAAAAAAAAGCAAAACATCCGATCATTGAATCGTGTACTCAACAAACCGTAGTCATTAGATCTAACATGACTAAAATTACCCACCTTTACTATTATAAAAATTATATCCCAAAATACCCCTAATAATATTAATAAATTATCCACCTTTTACCACTATAAAGAAATAAACAAATATTAACCCTTTTTTAGTCCATCTTATCTTATATTTACTAATTGGAGACTCCTTTTGAGGCCTCCATATTAATCGGAAAAAAATCCTAAAAATTTTCACAAAAAAGCAAAACATCCGACCATTGAATCGTGTACTCAATAAACCGTAGTCATTAGATCTAACATGATTAAAATTACCCACCTTTGCTATTATAAAAATTATATCCCAAAATACCCTTAATAATATTAATAAATTACCCACCTTTTACCACTATAAAGAAATAAACAAACTTTAACCCTTTTTTAGTCCAATTTTATAACGTATGCAACCCATGGGCCATGCTTAAGTAGGATTTCAGTCCGATTACCCACAATCCCCATGTATTTGGGGAAACAAACATAGATCGGAGCTTCCATATTTTTGTTTATGCACATGTAAAAATGAAAATAATGCAGGTGCTTCATTTAGAAAACTGACTAAAATTTTGAGAATAAAATTAGATAGCGTGTCTTTCATTTAATAAAGTGGTGGTTTGGCATCACATTAAAATTTCAGATTACTCTATTCAATACCATATATTTGACAATGTTTTTAATTTAACAAACCGTAGTTATTAGATCTAACATGATTAAAATTACCTATATTTGCCACTATAAAAATTATATCCCAAAATACCCTTAATAATATTAATAAATTATCCACCTTTTATTACTATAAAGAAATAAACAAATTTGAACCCTTTTTTAATCCAATTTTATCATGTATGCAACCCATGGGCCATGCTTAAGTAGGATTTCAGTCCGATTACCCACAATCCCCATGTATTTGGGGGAAATAAATATAGATCGGAGTTTCCATATTTTTGTTTATGCACATGTAAAAATAAAAATAATGCAGGTGCTTCATTCAGAAAAACTGACTAAAAATTTGAGAATAAAATTAGATAGCGTGTCTTTCATTTAATAAAGTGGTGGTTTGGCATCACATTAAAATTTTAGATTGCTCTATTCAATACCATATGTTTGACAATGTCTTTAATTTAACAACATGATGGTTTTCATATTTTATTCATTTAAATTAATAATAGTTAATTGCATTGTTGCATTGCACTGATATATGAAACTATCATTTCTTTGCTTTTCTATGCAAACTATAAGAAGAATTTTCATAAGGAATTGGTATGCATATGGCTACGGTATTCTCCAAGTCACGTACCACACTCACTCAACCAATTGCAGGGCTCATCTTCCTTCATTATGTGAGCCTAATCAAAGACAAATCTTTCATAGGCTGATTACGATGAAGTGTTGCTGGATTCATTAGGCAATGATCATGGTAAGTGTTGATGATGATATCATTTATCTTAAATCCTGACCCCACCTCCCGTTTCTGTAGGTACCCTTGATCACAACACAAGAGTTATATATATAATTGCGGGCCCGTGCAGATGCACGGGTTTAATGGCCTAGTAATTAAAGGTACCAACCAAAAGATACTTCAATATTAATCAAAGTACTTAAGTATTGAGGGTAAAAATATATTTTCATCTACAATAAATTTGGACGGGTATAAATATATTAGGAAATAGATTGATACGTGATATGTTTCTATTTACATGTTTCCATAACACTTATTTACTATTTGCGTACGAGTCAAAATAGAAAATATCTTCATAAGCCAATGGTTTCAAATTACATTGTTTTATTCAGGTTTACTCAATTATTTTCTTATCAATAACACGCACCCGAGTCCAAACACTAGTTTCAAGTTTTTTTTTATCAAATAGATGTTTCTCATAGAGATATTCTAATATTTAGATATTGCAAGTCGTATATAATTGATCCACATCAAACCATGTAAATTACAAAATAGTTAAATCATATGATAAAATAAAATGATCATTCATCCTATATATCACTACTAGTTGAAACAAGAGCTCCTCGATCCAAGTCGTTTTGATATGCCCACGCCGACCACACCATCAAGTATAACGACTACATCAAGCAAGATGGAACAATCGTCAAGTCAAACTGCACCAGCTCATGTCTTCGATGGACCAATTACTCGTAGCCGAGCTAAACAACTACAACAAGAGGTGCACGCGCTACTTTGTGAAATTCCATTTATTAATGAGAATTATATACTTCCTAAATCGTGCATGTTGCTATTACTCAGATTCACCAAGGAGGATGACAAGGACATGCCGAGACTGAACTAGGAGAGGAGAACTACGTCGAATCAGTTCGGCCTGACAGAACTGTCATGAAGAAACGGTCATATCTTTTGATTTATAGAAGCTGTGAAGGTCCATGAGTACTTGTTAGAAAGGTGATGAAGTCAACTTTCTAATGCCACTAAGTGTCATGTGCTTTAGAGCTCCCAGCTTGGCAGCCGAGTGCTTTTGGTACAGACTGTTCAGAAGATCAATAGTCAGCATGATGTCCAAGTCTCAGTGAGAAACTGTATCACTCTACAGTATTTCGTGAAGCATGATACACATGGTGTGAAAGGTTATCAAATTATCTTTCCAACGCATCTGGTTCCGCATCTTTTGGATGTTCCTAGGTGGAGTTATGATCAAAACATTGAAGACCACTCAGAAGGCCAGAAGACATGCGGGAAATTGATGACCACTGCATGAATGATCAAGCCAGTTGGCCTTCCACCTTCCCCACGTGGCTCTTTCAGTTCACATCTATTTTTGGGACTAGTTGTTAGTATAAATACCCCTTATTTGTAAGCCAAAAGGCACTTTTTGATAAATTGAGATTATCCCAGTGATATTTGCAGCTGAGCTGCTTGAGTGTTCTTACACACCCTTATTTTTGCGAGTTCTTCTCGGGCTTGTGAGAGATCTCTCTAAGATCCCCTAATTCGTGCTCTACGGCTTCCGTTCGGCTGCACCGTATTGTGTGGATTAGTCCCGGTTTGTGGTTTTGCGATCGTTCGGAGATCGAGTCGAAGTCCCTAAGGTTTCGGTGCCTCTCTCCCCGTCGTTTGGTCACAACCAAACCTTGGTCAGGTATAAAGCCAGTTATCCCCTGCTATTCTATAGTAATTTATCCTTTGTTCTTGAACCTACTGTCGTGAAGATCGGGCCATCCTTGTGCTGAATCATATCGGCACTCATCATGTGGTAATCAGAGCTATCGTTGTCATGGTAGGTTTTGTTTTTTTTTTACCCACCCTCCCACCCTTTACAATTTACTACTGGTTTCATCCATCATATACTATATTTTGTTCATGTCCTATAGTCCACTAAACAGCCAAAAAACATCCTATAGCCTTCTTTTGGTACTGTTGTTTTATGTGTTACGTTCATCTTGTTGCTAGTCTCCTTCTTTGTTACACCAATGTGCTGTTTTTAATTTTTTTTTCCGCACCCCTCATATGTTATCTTGCATTTGAAGATTAGTAAAAAAAATTTCAAAAAAAAAGAAAAAAGTGTGAAAGAAAAAAAAAGAGAAGAAAAAAAAGATAGAAAAAAAAAGAGAAGTTGAAAGGGGTTCTGTTGCGGGTTGAGTTTGGTATCTATAACTCAAGTTGGTGTTGGTTCTGGATAGCAACATTTTGACCGTATTACACACTTGGTTTCAGTACCATAGCCTCCCTTGAACAGCCACCTATAGCTCCATAAAATCTGAAACCGGACCTCTCGTCTTGTATCCTTTCGATCGCTTAATCACAGCTGCGGTACTGCCACTTTCAGCACACTCATAGTCCTTGAGAACACATAATAACTTGGGTACGTAAGAGGTGAGATTGAGTGTTTCCACAATAATTTCCATTCCATATTGTTTTTGCTGCTCCTAACATGTCAGGATCCAACTCAAGTACTCATGGTGGACAACATGGAGATGAAGACAGTTGTGTTTCTCGGGCTGAGATGCGTCGCATGGCCGATCAACTCGTGGAGGCCATGGGAAGGATGCTTGATGAGCGAATTCCTGCAGCGGGAGGTCGAAGACCACATCATCGGCATGAAGATGATCACCGGGAAGAATCGGAAGATGAGAATTCTGGTTTCGACCATGGATTCGATCGTTTCGGCGCTAGACAGAGAGGCTATGGAGGTGGTCGCCGTGCTGATTTTGATAATCAGCATGGTGGGGGTCGCGCACAGGGGCGTCCTGCTGATGGTCGCCGCGTGCATTTTGAAGACGAAGAGTTTGAAGATCCAGATCATGTAGAAGGACCTCATGAAGATGAAAATCCTTTCGCTCAAGGTGGAAGGTTTGCTCGGCGTCATCATCGCCGGCCTGCTTATTTTGACGAAAGGGAATACCATCGTGGTCGTCGTTCTCATGACAACCCAGATAACATCGCTCGTGTCAAGTTGAGTATTCCAAAGTTTACTGGAAAGGAGAATGCTGATGAATTTCTTGAATGGGCTGCGCAATGTGATCACATATTCCGAGTACATAATCTTTCAGCTCAGCGCCGTGTGAATCTTGCTTCGGTGGAATTCTCTGGATATGCTCTCACTTGGTGGAACCAAGTGCAGGAGAATCAACGTGATTTGGGACGAGGATATATCAATACATGGGAGGAGATGAAGCAAGTGATGAGAAGGTGATTCGTGCCATCTAGCTATCAGTGTGATCTCAGGAACCGTTTGCAAATGTTAAAGCAAGGGAGGAGATCAGTTGATGAGTATTTCAAGGAGATGGAGCTACTGTTGGTGCGGGCTGGAATAAGAGAAGATGCAGAGTCAACAATGGCAAGATTTCTAGGAGGTCTTAATGAAGAAATTTCTGGTTTTGTGGAGATGTTTCCATATCATACCATGCAGGATCTTGTTGATCAAGCTGTGCGAACAGAGAAGAAGATTCAGCAAGAGTCACGTCGAAAATCTTATGGTAGTCATTCTATTGCTGCCCCATGGCGCAAACAGCAGTCAAGTACTTCCTATGGTGCTGGACGATCTCAAGGAGATGCAGCCAAGTCTTCTCCATCATTTGTTCCATCAAAGATGGCAGCTTCCACAGCGTCATCACCAGCAACTCAGCAGCGACCCGCTGCAAGTTCAGCAGCCCAAAGTAATGTCTCAGGAGCTACATCTTCTTCTCGAAGCAGAGAAATTGTGTGCCATAAATGCCACGGTCGTGGGCACATTGCTGCCCAATGCCCAAGCAAGAGGACCATGTTGTTGAATGATAAAGGCGAATGGGAAACCGAGAGTGATCCGGAGGATGCTGGACCAATATTTGATGAAGAAATTGAGGAGGAAGGGGATGAGATCCAGCCTGAAGAAGGAGAACATAATTGCTTTATTTCTCTACGAGTGCTTAGTGTAACAACGAAAAAGGAAGACAATGGGCAGCGACATAATTTGTTCCATACCCGTGGACTAATCAAAGATAAAGTGTGTCGCATCATCGTTAATAATGGCAGCTGCAACAATATTGCTAGCCAAGAATTGGTGGACAGATTGGGACTGAAACCACGACGTCATCCTAGCCCATATAAGATGCAGTGGCTTAATGATTGTGGTGCGCTGCGTGTCAGTCTTACTGTGACTGTACCATTCTCTGTTGGTAAATACAATGATCATGTGGAGTGCGACGTGGTGCCTATGCAAGCCTGTCAGCTGCTGCTCGGTCGACCATGGCTATATGATCGTGATGTCCAGATTTTTGGAAGGACCAACAAGCTGTCTTTTGTGTACAAAGGAGAGCGAATTTCCTTGCTTCCTTTGACACCAGAAGAAATTTTGAAGGATGATATAAAGAAGAAACAGCGTGAGAGCGAGCACCACTTGCGAGTGAGCCATAAAAATAGCAAGGAAGAGTGTCCACAGCCAAATCAAACCCCACAGCTGCAAAGAACCCAGAAACCGGGAAAAGAGGGTTTAGTAATGATGGCTAGGAAGGGGGATATCAAAGAATTGAGTGAACCCGATGCCATGTTCTTTGTACTTCTGTACAAGGACACTTTTCTTTCTACTAATGCCTTACCCTCTACCCTGCCGAGTACTATTTTAAATGTCTTGCAGAAATATGAAGATGTCTTTCCGGACGAAGTACCACCAGGGCTGCCACCTAAGAGAGGGATCGAGCATCAAATCGACTTGGTTCCTGGTGCGTCACTTCCGAACAGGGCTGCATACCGCACCAACCCAGAGGAGACAAAAGAAATTCAGCGACAAGTGGAGAACTTGATGAAAAAAGGGTATGTACAGGAAAGTCTTTCCCCTTGTGCTGTTCCTGTTCTTTTAGTGCCTAAGAAAGATGGGTCTTGGAGAATGTGTGTGGATTACCGCGCAATTAACAACATCACCGTGAGATATAGGCATCCCATTCCTCGCTTAGATGATATGCTTGATGAACTTAGTGGTGCTAATTTTTTCACAAAAATTGATTTAAGAAGTGGCTATCACCAGATTCGTATGAAAGAAGGAGATGAGTGGAAAACAGCCTTTAAAACAAAATTTGGATTGTATGAATGGTTAGTGATGCCCTTCGGTTTAACCAATGCACCTAGTACATTTATGCGATTAATGAATCATGTGCTTAGAACTTTCATTGGTAAATTTGTTGTGGTTTATTTTGATGACATCCTAATCTACAGCAAGACTCTTGAAGAACATGCTGCACATATCCAGAGCGTGCTTGCTGTCCTGCATGAACAAAAATTGTACGCTAACCTTGAGAAGTGCACCTTTTGCACCGACAAGGTAGTTTTCCTTGGTTTTGTTGTTTCAGGACAAGGTGTGGAGGTGGATGATGAGAAAGTCAAGGCTGTACACGAATGGATGCCTCCACAGAACGTGAGCCAAGTGAGAAGCTTCCTTGGACTTGCTGGTTTCTACCGGCGATTCGTGAAAGATTTCAGCACAATCGCTGCTCCAATCAATGAGCTGACCAAGAAAGATGTACCTTTCATATGGGGAGAAGCACAACAAAAGGCCTTTGAAGAATTAAAGAACAAACTCACAACAGCCCCAGTCCTTGCACTTCCAGATTTCACCAAGACCTTTGAAATTGAATGTGATGCAAGTGGAGTTGGGATTGGAGGCGTGCTAATGCAAGAAGAGAGACCAATTGCATTCTTCAGTGAAAAGCTAAGTGGTCCGACTTTGAATTATTCAGTTTATGATAAAGAACTATATGCTCTCATTCGGAGTTTGGAAACTTGACAACATTACCTTTATTCTAAAGAATTTGTGATACATTCCGATCATGAATCATTGAAACATCTTAAGGGACAACTAAAACTGAATAGACGACATGCTAAGTGGAGTGAATTTATTGAGTCCTTTCCTTATATTGTCAAATATAAGAAAGGTCAAGACAATATTATAGCTGATGCTTTATCTCGACGTCATGCTTTGCTCACACAACTTGATGCTAAAATTCTCGGATTGGAAAGTATAAAGGAATTATATGCCACTGATTCGTACTTTGCTGAACCATATGCCAAGTGTGGTAATGGCAAAGGATGGGAAAAGTATCATGTGCATGATGGATTTTTATTTCGCGCTAACAAACTTTGTATTCCAGATTGCTCTGTTCGACTTTTACTCGTGCAGGAAGCTCATGCAGGTGGACTTATGGGCCATTTTGGAGCCAGGAAGACGGAGCAAGTGCTGGCCGACCATTTCTTTTGGCCAAAAATGAGACGAGATGTAGAGAGACATGTTCTTCGCTGCGAAAACTGCCACAAAGCTAAGTCTCGTCTGAACCCTCATGGTTTATATACTCCTCTTCCTATTCCTAATGCACCTTGGGAGGACATTTCAATGGATTTTGTTCTTGGGTTACCACGGACCAAAAGGGGAAGGGATTCAATTTTTGTCGTGGTTGATCGTTTCAGCAAAATGGCACATTTTATTCCTTGCCACAAGAGCGACGATGCTTCCCATATTGCTGAATTATTTTTCAGGGAAATCGTGCGACTACATGGAGTGCCACGTACCATTGTGTCGGATCGTGACACCAAGTTCTTAAGCTACTTTTGGAAGACATTATGGGGCAAACTTGGGACAAGACTGCTATTCTCCACAACATGTCATCCGCAAACTGATGGCCAAACTGAAGTTGTGAATCGAACACTATCAATGTTGCCGCGAGCTGTCCTTAAGAAGAACTTGAAACTATGGGAAGAAAGCTTGCCACATGTTGAGTTTGCATATAATAGGGCAGTACACTCGACCACTAGATTTTGTCCATTTGAAATTGTATATGGATTCAAACCCACTGCTCCCATAGATCTTTTGTCTTTACCCATGCAGGAATGTGTGAACTTCGACGCAAGCAAGCGAGCTGAATTTGTCAAGAACATTCATGATAGAACTCAGGTCAATATTGAAAAGATGACCAAGCAGTATGAGAAGCACGATAACAAGGGTCGCAGGAAGGTGTTGTTCGAACCAGGGGACTTGGTTTGGGTGCACCTTCGAAAGGATCGTTTTCCAGAGCTGCGCAAGAGCAAGTTGCAACCCCGAGCTGACGGACCATTCAAAGTTCTACGCAAGATCAACGACAATGCTTATGAAATTGATCTGCCAAGTACTTATGGTGTGAGTACCAGTTTCAATGTGTCCGACCTCTCTCCATTCTTTGCATTGGAAGAGTCGAGGACGACTCTTTTTCAAGGGGGGGGGGGGGGGGGGAGGATGATATGCCCACGCCGACCACACCATCAAGTATAACGACTACATCAAGCAAGATGGAACAATCGTCAAGTCAAACTGCACCAGCTCATGTCTTCGATGGACCAATTACTCGTAGCCGAGCTAAACAGCTACAACAAGAGGTGCACGCGCTACTTTGTGAAATTCTATTTATTAATGAGAATTATATACTTCCTAAATCGTGCATGTTGCTATTACTCAGATTCACCAAGGAGGATGACAAGGACATGCCGAGACTGAACTAGGAGAGGAGAACTACGTCGAATCAGTTCGGCCTGACAGAACTGTCATGAAGAAACGGTCATATCTTTTGATTTATAGAAGCTGTGAAGGTCCATGAGTACTTGTTGGAAAGGTGATGAAGTCAACTTTCTAATGCCACTAAGTGTCATGTGCTTTAGAGCTCCCAGCTTGGCAGCCGAGTGCTTTTGGTACAGACTGTTCAGAAGATCAATAGTCAGCATGATGTCCAAGTCTCAGTGAGAAACTGTATCACTCTACAGTATTTCGTGAAGCATGATACACATGGTGTGAAAGGTTATCAAATTATCTTTCCAACGCATCTGGTTCCGCATCTTTTGGATGTTCCTAGGTGGAGTTATGATCAAAACATTGAAGACCACTCAGAAGGCCAGAAGACATGCGGGAAATTGATGACCACTGCATGAATGATCAAGCCAGTTGGCCTTCCACCTTCCCCACGTGGCTCTTTCAGTTCACATCTATTTTTGGGACTAGTTGTTAGTATAAATACCCCTTATTTGTAAGCCAAAAGGCACTTTTTGATGAATTGAGATTATCCCAGTGATATTTGCAGCTGAGCTGCTTGAGTGTTCTTACACACCCTTATTCTTGCGAGTTCTTCTCGGGCTTGTGAGAGATCTCTCTGAGGTCCCCTAATTCGTGCTCTACGGCTTCCGTTCGGCTGCACCGTATTGTGTGGATTAGTCCCGGTTTGTGGTTTTGCGATCGTTCAGAGATCGAGTCGAAGTCCCCAAGGTTTCGGTGCCTCTCTCCCCGTCGTTTGGTCACAACCAAACCTTGGTCAGGTATAAAGCCAGTTATCCCCTGCTGTTCTACAGTAATTTATCCTTTGTTCTTGAACCTACTGTCGTGAAGATCGGGCCATCCTTGTGCTGAATCATATTGGCACTCATCACGTTTTTAAGTCTCTATATCCTAGTCCAAATTCTTAATAATCAATATATTAATCAGTAATTAATTAGATAACTTAGTAAATAAGTAGATTAGATATTGAATACTCAAACATATAATTTTGTTTGTGTTGATGATGATTTGTCTGCCCTTCTCATATCTTTGTCTCATCGGATGTAAGGATTATACCACTACTCTAAATTTTATATGTAACTAATATAACATACTATGTAGCTTATTAGTAAAATGAGGTATGTTGATGCCGTAGTGCATAATCGTGGAGTAGACAAACAAAAAAGATGCAATTAATAAATCAAATCTTCTTAATTACTATATTTTACTCAATTACTATTAATGAGATATTTTTTATTCCGTACCTTACCCCTCTCTTAATCAACGGTGTAGATCGTAATATCTCTTGATACCTCTAAGTACCTCCTAAACACCGTAAAAGATCTTTTCCTTCGGTGTAGAACCTCCTCTGTTGGTTTGCTTGGCGCACGCCACCTGTGTTCCAACATGCCGCAGCAGCCCATGCAGCAGCACGCGTAGTTCACCGGTGTGTGTGCCACCGCAGCAACCAGGTTGGGTGCCCCAGGCTCCACCAGTGTCGAGTGTCATGGCGCCGCCACCAGGCTTCTTCGTGCCACCCTCGTGACCTCGTCGGCTCACTCTGTATGGGTGGGTTTCTCTCAATCAGCAAAGTGTGTAACGCACGCATATCGGCATGTCATGTGCATGCGTGGCATAGACGGAACTCTGGTAGCTATAGGTTGGTTGTTACAAGCTAAGGTATGACCCATGAGTGAGTAAACCTGTCCACAGCTGCGATATGTGCACTCTATAGGTCTTATGTCGTCCACATGTTATCATTTGTGTAATTGGAGCTTTCCCGTGTGTAACTGGCATAAGAAAAGTCGTATTTCTGGTAGTGCAACCGTGAGCCACATGTATTGATCAACAAAAGCATAATATGAAAGGTGTGTCAGAGAAAGGTGAGCACAATCGGACACAAGGTTCGTTCCAGCGACTTCAGGTAATGCCAAACAGCTATATAGTTTGTATGTGTCCGAGGAGGGAAATGACACATTTTTTATATGTGTGTGTCTGTATGTGCACACATGTTCAGGAGTTCATGAGAATCTCCTTACATCAGGTAATGTCAAACAACTATAATTTGTATATTTTCCAGGATGAAAGTGAAACATTTTTCATGTGTGTGTCTTTATGTCCACACATGATTTCAACAATCTCCTTTCTTGAGTACAAGTAAATTGTATATTCTTCTCTATCAGCTTTCTTATAAGTGGTAACCAATTCATATTATGTTTATTGTTCCTGTTGTAGTATAAGTGAATTATACATTCTTCTCTATCAGCTTAAAATTTTAAGTGATACTGATTGGTGCATAGTAACTCAACGGTCCTATTTAAGAAAATATGACGAAAATCTGATTTGGACAATGATAGAATGATGACAAATAAGATGGTGACGGATCAGCAACAATTTAGCTCTGGTGTACCGTCTTACATAGGTGCTCGCAGCGAGGGTGTAGTAACTTGTAAAATGACACCGGCGTATAGATACATTGATACACACACGTGTAAGACTATTAAAATTCAGGAACTAGGAATATTCAAAATGAATTTCAGCATTTAGCTAGGATTTCAACTAAAAATCATGGACCATGCGTTCCTCTCTAAACAAAGGAACCACCACCGAGGTGCGAGGTTCGAGTAGTATAAGATCTCAAATTTATAGCCAAAGCCAAGTATATTTCTTTTAATGTTAGTTTTCCCGGAGAAATGAGCAAGCAAGGACTATTCCATTCAAGAAGCACTACTACCGTTGAGCGTGCAGCTTTCTTGGCCACGGCAAAAGGCTCATCATCAATCGGTGCATGGAAATGGAGGTGGTGGAGGCAGTTTCCACCTGCGTGGTTGGAGCTTCCTTTCTGTCGTCCCCGATCTTCAAAGTGTTGCTTCTCGTGGTAATCCTCGTCTACCTTGCACAGATCCTTATTATTATTAGACATCGGCAGCGGAAGAGCACGTTCACCGCCCCGCTCCCGCCGGGGCCATTGCCATGGCCAGTAGTGGGAAACCTGCCGGAGATGCTGCTCACCGAGAAGAAGCCACCGTTCCGGTGGATGCACTCCGTGATGAGGGAGATGGGCGCGGACGACATCGCCTGCGTGAAGCTGGGCGGCGTCCACGTCATCCCCATCACCTGCCCCAAGATCGCGCGGGAGGTCCTCAAGACGCAGGACGCCATCTTCGCGTCCCGCCCGGTCGCCTTCGCCTTCAGCACGTTCAGCGGCGGGTACAGGAGCGCCGTGCTGTCCCCCTACGGCGACCAGTGGAAGAAGATGCGCCGCGTCCTCAGCGCCGACATCGTCTGCCCCTCCCGGCACCGGTGGCTCCACGACAAGCGCGCCGACGAGGCCGACAACCTCACCGGCTACGTCTATAACAAGGCGAGGAGGTCAGCAGGTGCTTCGGGTGTTGTTGACGTCAGGCACATTGCGCGTCACTACTGCGGCAACGTCATACGCCGCCTCCTCTTCAACAGGCGGTACTTCGGGGAGGAGCCACCACGAGGAGACGGCGGGCCCGGTCCGCTTGAGATGCAGCACGTGGAAGCCGTGTTCGCCTCCGTGGAGCTCATCTGCGCCTTCTCCATCTCCGACTACCTTCCCTGGCTGCTGGGGCTCGACCTTGACGGCCATGAGAAGGACGTCAAGGAGGCCCATAAGATAGTTAACAGGTTGCACGACAGGGTCATTGACGAGCGGTGGAGACAGTGGAAGAGAGGCGAGAAGCAGGAGGTTGAGGACTTGCTAGACGTGTTCATTACGCTCAAGGACACCAAGGGCAGACCGCTGCTCACCATAGAGGAGGTCAAAGCACAGTCGCAGGTGCTTCCGTGGTATTAATAAGGATTATTATTATGGTTTTTTTTCCATAGTTTATACATGCATCACACGCACGAGACATGCCGTATTTCCATTTAGCCAAATAAATGGTTTGCTGGCTTGCACGCGGATGGCTGCAGGAAATTACGTTGGCGGCCATGGACAACCCTTCGAACGCGGTGGAGTGGGCGCTAGCGGAGCTGGTGAGCAACCCGGAGCTGCTGGAGAAGGCGGTGAAGGAGATGGACCACGTGGTGGGCCGTGACCGGCTGGTGCAAGAGTCCGACATCCCACGGCTCAACTACCTCAAGGCCTGCATCCGCGAGGCGTTCCGGCTGCACCCCGTCGCGCCGTTCAACGTCCCGCACGTCGCGCTCGCCGAGACGACCGTCGCCGGCTACCGCGTGCCCGAGGGCAGCCACGTGCTCCTCAGCCGCGTGGGAGTCGGCCGCAACCCTGCCGTCTGGGACGACCCGCTCCGATTCAACCCGGACCGCCACATCGTCGCCACCACTGCGGCGGAGGTCACGCTCGCCGAGAACGACCTGCGGTTCATCTCGTTCAGCACCGGACGGCGCGGCTGCGTCGCGGTGCAGCTCGGCACGGCCATGAGCGTCATGCTCTTCGGCAGGCTCCTGCAGGGGTTCACCTGGAGCAAGCCGGCCGGGGTGGCCGCCGTCGACCTCAGCGAGTCCAGGCATAACATGTTCATGGCCAAGCCGTTAGTGCTGCGCGCCCAGCCACGGCTGCCAGCGGAACTGTACCCGACCATCTCCAATTAGTTCACCGACCGGTGCGGTTGCAAGGGCTAGCAGCATGTTAGAAGACAAATAAATGGTAGCAGAGTATTATTTCAAAGAGTTAGAGTGTTAAGATGCATTAGGATTTCTCATAACATTTTATATTGTTTGTTATAATAGAAAGGCGCTGTATATATATATAAAGTGTTAGTGTGTTAAAATTAAATGCATTAGGAACATGCCATTTTGACATTTAGGGCTTGTTTGGCACACATAACTGAAGCTTGTTCCTTTTTTTCTTTTCTTTTTTACAAAATGGACATAACATCCGGCCTCTACCGAAGTAACAGCAGCTTGGATCTCTGCTTAAATAAAGATTGAGGGAATAACAAAGAAGATAAATCTATACTGGTCTATTATTATGTTTCCTTCTATGATTGACTTGTTCCAATGCGATGAGCTTGCAGTCATGAACATGTCCTTTGCTTTATTATCCGCTGTAGCTACGACCAAAGTCGTAACCAGTATGTTCCTCTAAAAAGAGCTTGCATAAATGAGACATATTTGATTTTATTAAATATAATATCATTACGGCATCTTCAAATAGCCTAACAGATAGCGGCCACCTCTACCAAAATTTCATGTGGGTAACAAAAATTGGTCGGGTTATACCAGTAGCTAAAAAAACATCTATAGTACTGAAGCTTGTTCCTTGAATAACAAAGTCAACCACCTCCAAATCCAAGTTTTTCTAGAGCAACAACCTCCAACGTTTGTGTACTGACTTTGTGAATCTCAAGATTAGCTAGCTCAGTCTTTAGTTAGGATTCATATGGATAGGGTGTACTCTTCACGCTTATGTAAATATCTATATGTCTATTTTATCTTACAAAGAAATAAATTACAAAGGATATCTAATAACAACCTTCAACACTAATAGAAAGTGAAATCACACGTATTGTTTCCATCTTTTTTTTTGACGATTTATTGTTTCCATCTTTATTTGGTCGTGCACCAGTTCAAGAATAAGTACTATGATACCTCCTTGACATTAATATTTTCTCAAATATGCATAAGAACTGCTTTGTCATTTCATCAAGAAGTCCTTGGTACCAATATGAGTGGCGTCTTCTTGTGGAATGCCAAGCTCCCTGTCTCCTGCATGCTTATGTCCTCTTTCCTCACGCCCTCAGGGAGTTCCCAGTCAAAACAGCAGAGCAGGTTGCCCAATGTGAACTCTATGTTAGTAACAGCCATGGCCATCCCAGGACAAATCCGGCGACCTGAGCCGAACGGCGTGAACTCAAAATTTGCGCCGTTGTAGTCAATCGCTGAACCCATGAACCTTTCTGGATCGAACTTCTCTGGATCTTCCCAAATGTCTCGATCCCTGCCGATCGCCCAAGCGTTCACGATGACTCTTGTATTTGCCGGAACATTGTACCCTATGACATTTACTTCCTTACTGGTCTCCCTTGGCAGTAGTAGAGGTAAGGGAGGGTGCAGCCGGAGCGTCTCCTTCACAACCATCTTCAGGTTCTTGAGCTTCGGGACGTCATCAGGTGTCACCCTCCCTTTCTTCCCTACCACAGCTCTGATTTCGTCCTGAACACTCTTCAGCGCCCTCGGATGTCGAATCAATTCCGACATCGCCCACACCATTGTAACAGCGGTAGTATTAATACCACCAACAAAAGTATCCTGGGGAATCAGCAAGGACCTCTATATAATTTCTCAGCTCAACAAATTAGTACGATCATTTAATGATAACTGAAAATTAACACGAACGGACTTACAAAGAGCATAGCTTTAACATGGTCACGGGTGAAAGTCATCGCACTTCCATTGCCCAACCATAGCTCAACCAGTGCTTGCACAAGGTTTGATTGGCTGTTTTCCTTGTCGACCTTTTTGCTGCTAGGGAGGTTGAGGTGGTCTTCGATGACTGAGTCGAAGAAGGCATCGAGCCTTCTGAATATCCTTTCACGACGTTTGACGAGGCCTGTGAGGCGGTCGATGAGGCGGCCGGCCATGCTGGGCAGGAAATCCTCAGCGCACATGCTGCCTAGCATGTCCATCGCTTCCCTGAGCATGTTGAGGAACGGCATCTTGAATTGCTCCGTGCCATATATTTTCCCGAAAACTACTGTGCCGATGATGCCATCCATGACACTGAAGATATGCTCATCGAGTGCCACGGGGTTCCGTCCGGCACGTTTCAGGTCATCCATAAGCTTGCCCACCTAATTAAGTCCGTAGTGTTCGGTTCTTTAAGCAGACCAATATAAGCTAGTGTTTTATAGGCATTAACATTCTAAATAGTGTACTTAATATATACCTGAGCCTCCCGTGCGTCCCAGGTAGCCTGGACGCGGCGCATGCTGAGCAGCTCGAGGATAAAGAGCTTGCGCATCTCGCGAACATGATCGCCGTAGGGAGCGAACGCAACGTCCTTAAAGTTGTATGTCAGCTGCCGCGGCCCCTGCAAGGCAGGTCGGGTGCAGCAGTGCACATCGTGCGTCTTCATCACCGCCCGCGCCGCCTCCGGCGAGGACACCACGAGCGTCGGCACCGAGCCCAGGCGCAGCATCATGACCGGCCCATGGCGCCTCGCGAGCGCCCACAGGCTCCGGTGCGGCAGTGCTCCAATCTGATGCAGGTTGCCAAGGACTGGCACCCTCTGGGGGCCCGGCGGCAGGTTCACTGTAGATGACCTGCTTCTGCCGCGGCTCCATATCCATGATGACCATAAGAACAGTACAAGGAGGAAGACTAGAGGAACGGCTGCTACCAAGTTTAGCGTTTCCATGAAGTTATTGCCACGGTTGGAGTAATAGCGCTGCTGGGAACGGTGTGCCATGGTCATTTTTTCTTTGGCTTTCACACGCACTAAGCACATCCACACATGTAGTGCTTTGGAGATATGGCTCACACTGACGGACAGGATTAATTGTAGTCACGTCAAGGACAAGGACGGTTCTGTCAAATTTGGGATCAGTGTGATTGCTTTGGAATCTTGGATATATCTGGGCGCCTTCATTCTGCGATATGTGGTGCAGATCGCACATAAGATGTGGTATACTTTTGGCTACAAAACTAATGGAGCGGAGCAGTAAACCATTGCAGTGCAGGCAAGAGCAAGGAGTTCACGTACAAGATCAAAGCCGGGGAGGGCACCCCCCGGCCGCCTGCGACCGTGGACCGGCGGATCGTGATACTCAACACGCAGAACTGGGATGCGGTTTGCATCCTTGAGCTCTAAAACGAAGTGGGTGAACGGCCACATCTAGTGGACCATCAACCACGTCAGCCTCTCGCTCCCGGCCACCCCGTACCTCGAGTCCGTCGCGTTCGACGCCGCCGCCGAGCGAGTCGCCGGACACCTACGACCGCGGCTACGACATCGAGAAGCCGCCGGACACGCAGGCCCCGGCTGCGCAGTCTCCGACGACGACGGTGAGCAACCGCGAGTGTACAACATCGCAAACGGCACGGTCGTGGACGTGATCCTCCAGAACGCGAACACGCTCGAGAAGGGCGTGAGCGAGCGAGGTGCACGGGCACGACTTCTGGGTGCTGGCCTGCTGGGGTACGGGAAGGAAGGCGCTACGACCACGAGAGGCACGCGAAGTCGCTCGACACGGTAAACGGTAGTGCTGTTCCCGCACGGGTGGACGGCGCTCCGGTTCGTGTGGCGGACAACCCGGGCGTACGTGTGGGCGCTCCACTGTCACATGGAGCCTCACCTTCACCTCCAGATGGGCATGGGCGTCATCATTGCCGAAGGGATGGAGAAGCTGCGCGAGCAAAACGTGCCCCTTGAGGCCGTGACGTGTGGCCACGAGGACGGCGGTCCCTCTCGCGCCGACCACGTCGCCGTTCTCGTCCCCATGAGTCCGGCCGTGACATGCATGGATGAGTTGGATAATAATGGTTTCCTCGCGTGCCCGTTCCTGTTGTTCCGGTACATTGGTACATCAAGTAAACAAATATTGTGCGGCACTATATTCTGTCACATGTAGATGAGCGATGTAATGACCACCTTAAGGAAATGCCTTCGTAATAAAAAAAAAATGGATAACAAAGTGCTCACGTTGTTCACAATTCATATTCTTTATTAGTTCCAATATTCCATTGTACATTTGTACTAGTCAACAAACATCTCTATTGCACCATTTCAAAACAAAAAGCTCAAAGTGCTCAACTAGTATAACTCAAACTGTGTGTTGTGTCTGGCTTCCTAAAATATTTAATGGTGGTTCTAAAAATATATATATATTTAATAGTGTTTCCAAAAGCATCCCCAACTCCATTTTCTCGTTACATCATTATTTATGTATTAGTGTATTACATTTCTCTCTATTTTGTGTTAGGATTGGATCTTTTGAAAATTTGTATTCGTGGTGATATGGGTCAGGCAGACGCATGTGAACTGGTGGATATATGGACCTGATGGGCTAGTTGATGCACATTTTGTAGTCTTCTATGTATCATGTCTGTGAGCCGACATGATTCAAGTACGATATAACCCGTTTAATTTATGTCACATCGGCACAGTCTGCTACGAACCTTGGACTGTGCTTGGCCTAAGAGGACAGTCCGACGAGTAGTACGAGCACGACCTGTTTTGTCGTCGGCCCGTGAAACACGTTATAGGCCTCTGGTTACAACAATGCTTGATTGGTGTAGTGGTAAGACAACTCTCTTCAATCAATAGGTTCTGAGTTCAAATTTTCCATGACACCCTTTTTACCTTCATTTTACATCACTTTAGCACTAACTGTTCGAACATGTGTTATTAGGCTGCTCTACCGGCATGCCTAACAGGTTGGTCTGACATGGGCTAACTCAATTTGTGTTGGACCATAGGCCGAGGCCGTGACACGAGGTGGCACAACACAACTTGAAATGAATTTCTTGTCGTGTTGACCCGAAATTCAATAGATCGTGTTATTTCGTAATTCTATCGTGCATGCAGGTCAAACCAATTGTCCAACACTACTCACAAGTGTTGAGGTTAAGGAGAGAAGAAAGAGAGTAGAGGAACCAATAATATATAATTTATTAACTAATATATATAATTATAAAATTACCCTCAAACTAGTAGTCAATATTTTTTGAACAGTAAATATGGATCTATCGCTAGCCGGCGCCAAACCATGTTAGTTTCCTTTTGGAACCGTAGAGGAACCAATAATCGACCGGTCCCGTGGGACTTGGGAGTGCCAAATTGTTGTGCCCACCATGTGTTTGCATGCTTACATACCAGAAAGATCTTAGCCATCTCTGAGACGTGTCCGAGACATCCAGACAGAAGAGTTTATATGATGAGGTGGATGTGTATGGATTCTGCACATTTGTAACTTTCAGTCTCAGCCACAACGTAGAAATCAAAATTGAACAGAATCGCTGATTGGCTGCATTGCAGAATCACGCAATTCTCTTCACTGCTGTAAACGCACGAGTTGCTGATAGACATGTGCACTACAGGCCAGTGACGCAGGCACGCAGCTCGAGAGCACCACACTTTGTACGCATGGTGGACGTCCGTTTGGACTTTGGACCCCGCTCGGCAGCTAGATATGGGCAGACCATAAAAAAGATTCTGATGTTTCTTTTCACGGAAAGACAATTCATGAGTATTTTGAAAAACAATCACAACCATTTCACTCATGTCAAGCGTGGCTTTACATAATACAGGTAATAATATGTCGTTGTCTCTGCTACTGCATCTTTTCTTCTTCTTCATTCCTTCCATTTAATATCATGGAAGTAAGGAGGTAACCTAAGTTGGCGATCAATCAGAATCACACAATCTGAAAATCAACGAGAACTAGAGCAGTCGCAACCAAAACGATACATTATACATGGACCCAGGAAGTACACGATGAAGGTGACTGGCTGGACCTGGACGCCTGGACGGCCGGCTGCTTTCACCTTCTTGTGCTTGTCTCTTTCACTACAGAAAGCTGCCGAGAGACATGTGAACTGCATGCCAGATGCCAGTGTCGCAGCTCGAGCCTCGAGGGCATCAAAATTTTTCACGTGGTGGTTTCGATCCCGCTCGGCTGCTAGATTATCGAATATCGAGAGCATCCTCTTCTTTGTTTCTTCATGGACCGGTAACACATGTGCACTGTACATGCCAGTGTTGCAGCTCTCGAGGGCACCAGTGCACATTTGTACGCGTGGTGGACGTTTGTTTGGAGGAACCTCTCTTTGTTTCTGCACGGATGTGTATTGCGGAAAACAATCTCAACCACACTTGATACATATCAAATGCATGGATCTACATTTGAACTCAACAAGAACAAATAACAGAGGCACCGACAGTTGATTAGGTGCTTCACACATCACATAAAAGCAGTGTACTGGAAGGGGCATGTGAGGATCGGATAAGAGACCGTAGTGTAAAATTTCCGCCGCCTCACGGTGATGGGGACCCGGCCGGCGCCAGTGGCTTCGCCGGAGTCCCTCGCGAGCTGACCACTCCGCACATGAAGGCCTCCTTGGGCGCCTCCTTGAGCGTGTGCAGCTTCTCCACCCCTTCAGCGAAGATGACGCCCATGCCCATGTGGAGGTGCGGCTCGATGTGGCAGTGGAACGCCCACACGCCCGGGTTGTCCGCCACGAACCGGAGCGCCGTCCACCCGAACGGGAACACCACCACCGTGTTCCGCAGCGGCGGGTTCACCATGTTGAGCGTCTTGGCGTCCCTCTCGTGCTCGTACCGCCCTTCGCCGTACCCCATCACCCAGAAATCGTGGCCGTGCAGGTGCCACGGGTGCACCTCGCTCGTGTCCCGCTTGCGCATGTTGGCGTTCTGGATCACCACGTCCATGACGCGGCCGTTGGGGAACCTGTACACCTGGTTGCTCACCGTCGTCGGAGTCTTGCCGTCGGGATCCTGCTCCTCCGGCGGCTTGCTGATGTTGTACTTGCTGTTGAAGGTGTGCGGCGCCTCCGTGGTGTTGAACACGTCTTCCTCCATGCCGTAGAGGTAGGCGCCCAGGTACGGGGTGGACGGGAGCCCCAGCGACACGTGGTTGATGGCCCACTTGATGTGGTCCTCCACCACGTCCTGCGTGTTCAGCAAAACCATGGGCGGATCCGTCGACTCCACCGGCTTCTCGGTGCCGGCCGCCGCTTTGATGTTGTAGGTGAACGTTTTGCTGCGGTTCACGCTCTCCCAGTCTGGTGTCTCCGGAGGCATGGTCGTCGGCAATAAGACAGATGAGCCGGTGTTGGAGTACTTGAGGATGGCCAGAGCCGGCAGCGTCTTGGGTTTCCGGCCCCTCACGCCGACGGAGATCCAGAAGGAACCCTTGGAGTTCGGGTTCGTCTTGAGCAGGATGGAGTAGCTCTCGCCGGAGTAGATGTCCACGTCGTCGACGACGAACGGGTCCACGTAGTTCCCGTCGGCCTCCACCATTACCATCTTGTGCTGCACAACAAGTTATTACCGGCCGTCTTCTATTAGACAGTCTTCCAACTAGAAGCAGCAGCTCCCTATTCTCTTTGTAATGATCGTTTTTAATTTGCTGCTTACCCCTTGGACCTGCACGTTGAGGGAAGCGAGAGACGTGGTGCTGGCGATCCTGAGCCGGTACGTCTTCCCCGGCTCGACGTCGAACACCACAGGGCCGCACTGGGTCTTCCTGCAGAACGGCCCGCACTCGCTCTTCATGATCACCTCGCAGCTCACCTTCTTCTCGTCGTCGCACACCGCCTTCTCCTTCGCCGCCTTCATTCCGCACTCCCCATCGCAAGCCTTCATCTCCTCCCCCTGCTTCCCGCTGCACTCTTTCGCCTTGCAATCCGCCTCCACCTTGTTCGCGTCCGCACTGCAATCCTTGTCGCACGCGTCCTCCACCTGCTTCCCTTTCCTCGCGTCGCATTTCTCGGCGTTATGGCGTATTCCCTTCTGGAACTCGCCGACGTCGCCTAGCGTGCAGTCGTACTGTCCCTTCCCGTTGATAAGTATCGCCTACAAATTAATGATCCCACAATTAAGATAAGAGAGCATATAAGTTTGATTACTACCATACAAAAATTAACCATCCATCCAAATGAACGGATGCGTGTGTCAATTTGTGTGATACCTGAGGCTCGCCGATCCACTGGAAGTGCTTGTCCTTGCGCTCCAGCCCTGCCGCCTGCGCGTACACGGCCTCGTGGTACCAGTCGCTGAGCAGCATGTTGAGCTCGCCGTCGTAATGGAACGGCTCCTTCTTCCCTTCCGGCACGTTCACGATGAGCGACCCGTACAGCCCTGCCGCCCTCTGCATCCCGAAATGCCCATGGTAGAAGAAGGTCCCCGCCTGCAACCACCGGCATTTTACATGGTGCGTCACAATCACACCATCAACTAACACGTACGGTACTAGCAGTGTCATTACGAGAAAAAAGAATGATTGGCTATATACCTTGTCAACCGTGAAGTCGTAGGTGAAGGATTCCCCAGGGTCGATGGCGCACTGGGAGATCGACGCAGTTCCATCAGCCCATGGCGTCCCAATCTGCGCCGTTGACACTTACATGTTAGTTAGCAATCCTAGTAGAAAATACGTTTAATTTTGCAATAATACTAGGTTGGTTTACGATGTGTTGTCACCTGTCTTATTCCATGCCAATGGACGACGACTCCCTCGGTGTCCAGGTGGTTGTTCACCACGACTACGATACGGTCGCCGGCGTTGGCAGTGATCGTCGGGCCAGGGAACGAGCCGTTGATGCCGATCATCCCGTGTTGGGTGCAGTCCGGCGCCCACAAAATGTACTCAACATTCCACGTGAAATGCCGAGTCGTCGGAGCCCGAGCCGGAGCGATAGGGGTCGCTGGACTCACAGCTGGAGCTGCAGGGGGAGTTGGAGCCGGAGCAGGGGACATGAGACCACGAGAGGCCGGCGCAACAGGGCGAGCAAACAGCAGCATCAGAGTGCAACACATGACAAGTTGTTGCACTACCAGAGAGCACCCCGGTGCTCGGCCATTGTGGCTGAGAGGATTTGTCACAGTGCTGAGGTGACGTTTCTCCTTTCAAGAAGGAACTCACAGCAGCTGCGTTGAGACTGGCGAGGTGGCGTTGTTCTTTTATAGAGGAGAAGAAAATATAAAATATGTAACGTCTGATGAGGACAAGCAGAAGGTGGTCTGGATCCTGCTTGTCTCTATCTAGTCTCTAGATATATAAAAAAAGTGGAGATGGCTCTCCAATCTTCGGCTTGCGGTATATATTCTCATCCATCAGCATCACCTTTATTTTGAGGTTCAATTATTTTAGCTAAAATGTAATTCTTACAGTTTTTTACCAATGTCATTAGGATAATAACATACATAGTTCAAAAATGAACTAGAAATATTTTCCTACGTCATCTATTAAAAACCAAAGAGAATACTCATTTTCAATTGTCTGTCTTCATGATTCATCCAGTGCAGCAAGTTAAACTTGAATGCTATTATTAAGGTTAACATTTTCCTAAACGTAAAGCGACTCATCATTTAACCAATTTTCAGTTGAAACTACCATTTAATCAGACTAAACGACTGCTTAGGTTAACACAAACTAAGGGTCTGTCTTGATGTTGCCTTGTATTACAACATTTTGCTTGGTGAACATATTCAACAAAACATCAACTTAGCGCGAGAGAATCATCATATAATTATGCAACATGATTTGGACTTTCAAGTCCAAAAAGATGAGTTTATTCCTTATTTGGCCAGATAGTATAACGGCTCTAACCCCATCCCCCACCTTAAGTCCTAAAGGTAACCTGTCCTAATTTTACTTCTAAAGGTAGATTCGGGTTTTGTTGAGTGTAATGTGACGAGAACCTACAAAGCATGCTCTATTTTGCTTTGAAGGCAAACGCATCATACAATTAACAATAGGAGAGTCTCACTTAAATCCTTGATAGTCAAATTCTGCATTATTGTGGACTGTCAAATTAATTCAGCTTTGTCGATTGTGAAAGCTGATGAGTTTGTTTAAGAGTCCTTTTGTGGCATCGACATGGAGAAAACCCTGTGATATGGACAGCCAGCGCCTCACCCTCCACACATTCGATGGGTTTTAACCGGGCCTCGGCCGGCCTATCGCACATTGCGAGTCGTGCTACGGGCTAACTCCGAGGCCTGTAGCATTAGCCCGACTCGAAAAGGGGTTCAACTTGCTAGACCATTCCATATGCTTGGTTGCAGAGCGTTTCCAATCCAGCACTCGCATAGGAACCCGCGCCTGATAGTCCCCATCCTCCTCCCTTGGCCACAACCTCTAGCGGCGCACGGTCACCCCCTCCCCCCCCTCCCACCTCTCCTCATTGGCCTCCCAGCAACGGTGCAGCCCCGCCCCGAAGACCAAAGCTCTGGCGCTCTCCTCTCCCTCTCCTCGACAAGCTCATCCTCTCCAACTCTCCCTCTCCTTGGGCCTCGGCACGAGCTCGTGCCTCGAGCTCCCACCGATTCTCCATCTCCTTGGTGGAGCCTCAAGGGCTCGAGGCCAGGGCATCGCCTCACCCCGCTCCCTCTTCCTCCTCGGTCATTGCAGTGCACACCATTAATTCCTCCTCGATGATGTGTGTTGCGCATTAGTGTTTCCTCCAACGACCCATAATGGGCGATCGGGTTTGCGGGCCAAACAAGTCGACACAGCATGGCTCCGTCATTTTGGACTGTGTCTCGGACTCCACCGCCCTAGTCCTGAAGCACGCTACGGCATGACCTGGTGTGCCTTACTAAACGGGTCGTGGAAAGAAGCGGGCTGGGCCGTGCTATGTCAGGTAACCCGGATACCTAGCTATATCCATTAGCAACCGCTAGTGACGAGATCTTGTGGCAATACTACTGCTGTGTCTGCCGCGTCCGAGATATGCCGTTGGGACTAACGGACGTAATGACGTAAATCGTACGTGTCTGCTGTCCTGGACAGTGCACAGGAGCATGCTGACGCGTCATCGTGAAACACGCGCTCGCTCGCGGTTGGAGTCCTTCTCGTGTGCAGGACAGGAGAGAGCGCTCGCTGCCGGTGCCGTCGCCATCGTCGACGGATCCGATGCTTATCAGATTCTTTTTTTGGACGGCAGAGGAAGCAAAGTATAATCGACCGTCGTCCCCGGAGAGGGTCAAATGGCCATCTCCGATTCCTGGCGCGTCTGCGGCATTCCGACACGAGTGTTTACAGTGGATGAATGGATGATATGTGTTGTCTGCTCGGCCTTGCGCCTCGTGCTCGTTCGGATCCGCTGCTCACTCGGGACCTAGGTGGGGGCCTACCCTGATGAAGTGATAAGCTGGCAGCCGAAGACACATGCAGTGCGCGCCTGGCCACGCAGCTGAAGCAAGAAGATACGCGCCATTGCCTGCCTGTGACTGAAGATGCAGGCCCAAGTGCCGATAACTGTCCACCTTTCTTTCTGATTCTGATTTGTAAGCGTGTGAAACACATTTTCAGTGCAAATTCGGCCTTTGTTGAGTGTGTAATGTGACGAGGACCTACCAAGAACGCATGTCTTATTTGCTTTGAAGATTAACGTATCATAGAAGGTAAGAGTCCATGTAAACCCTAAATATAGTCAAATTCTGCCTTCTGGATAGTCAAACTAATTCAGCTTTATGGAGTGTGAAAGCCGGTGACTTTGATTTAGAGTCGTGTCCGTGGCCTCAACATGTAGAAAACCATGTGACATGGATACCACCTCAGATCAGCCTCCACTATTCAATGGTGAAAGCGAATGCTATGAAATCTGTCTATCAGATAAGCCGTTTTGTGACAAATTGGACGTTACTCGTCAAGTTGTTATCATTAGCAGCCACGTTAACAATGAGATTTTAATTTTTTTTGACAAATTTACTGGATTCTATACAGCCAAATTTACTGGATTCTATACAGCCACGTTAACAACGATATTCTTGATATTTTCTTATGGCAATAGTATTATCAGTCAACGCTGTGTATGGACATGCAAAGACGGGGAAAAAATTCCATTCTTTTTAAAAATAGTATTGTACCTGTGTCTGCTGTTCGCAGCACATTGCACACCAGCATGCTGACGCGTCTCGTGAAACACGCCCCTGGAATCCTCCTCGTGCAGACAGTGCCGTTGCCATCGTCGACAGACAATCCTTGTCAGTTTCTTCCTCGTCGACGGATCTGATCCTTGCCTGGCGTCTGCGGCATTCTGCTCGGCCTTGTGCCGTTGTGCGTTCGTTCGGGTCCGCTGCTCGCTCAGAACCTGGGGGTCAATCTTAACAAGCTGGCAGCTGAGGACACACATTGCACGCCTAGGCACGCAGCTGAAGGAAGAAGATACACGCCATTGCCTGCATCCGCGTGTGGTTGAAGTTGGAGGCCCAAGTTCGGACAAGTGTCCACATTTCTTTCTGATTCTGACTACCGAGCATGTGAAACACATTTTGGTTTAGAGTTAAATAATACTAGTCATCTTTTATGTAAAAACTGCTTCTTAGCTTTTGATTTAGAGTTAGCTTTTAGCCGTGTCAGGTTTGTGTTTGGAGACATGGTGTTTACACTGAATTTCTTGTAAAGCATATTTTGCTTTCAACTAAAGAGGGGGCAACTGATCTTTGTAAAAAAAGCATTTGAAACACGGTTGCATTTGTTCAACGCAGTTTTTCTCTCCAATTCTTTTCATCTATCGATGCAAACCAGGAATTCAAATAGCGTGTGCTTTTCATCAAAATTGTTGTTCTTCCGTCTGTACTTCCTGGAGTAGTAACTAATAACATACAATTCTGCACCTTGAATTAGATGGGTGGTGGATCAAATAATGAACTAAAGGGTTATGCTTCTGAAAATGCCGACTCTATGTTGTGGGTCAATCGCACCAATGACCCGAGAGTTAGATTAGATTTGTGTGAATGGGGAGATAGGCTTTCCCTTGTAATTTGATCCCTTCCCGGTGTACTCTCACCTTTTTCCCTGTTTCATAAATGTGTGATGTAACAAACTTCTTGCATCATCAAAAAACTATAGTTCAGTTCAGCCTTTTGGTCTAGTTTCCTCAAAAGAAAAAGGTGCACATGGGATAACTAAACTTTATCAGTGCCGATACATTTATCACATAGAAAAATGAAAAGGTTTAGGAAAGTTGGCTGGTTGGGCCGCATGTGCACCCATAGGGCCATAGGTTAACACGCAATGCGATTGCTTGTGCGTGTACTTACACAATTCATGGCAGTACGTCACGGGTGCGCCCGACGCGATCGGTGGCCTCTGCGAAGATGATGACTCCCAATTGCCCATATGCCCGTGTGGAGGTGCACTCAGCGGACCGCCCATACGCGTTGTCCGCTCGATGTACCAGACGATCGATCACACGTACAGCCCGTGTTCCGCCCATGTCACCGCGCAGAAGTCGTACTGGCCGCGGAAAGTTCACCTCGCTGGCATTTGCGTGCGTAAGAAGTAGGATGAACGCCTTTCAGTTCACGTAATCGTTCCTCGGTAACTTGGATGCGGTTCGGGTTCAGTACGACATAGAGCGGCGCCGTTCCGGTATATAGTTTAAAACGATATTCAAAATTGAATGCTATTATTCTCATAAAATCCCTTCAAACTTAACTATCAAGCATACACTTGCAATAACACAAAGAATAAATTCCAATGTAACTACTTGCCTTATAATGAATCTACTAGTTTCGAACTTAACTTGCAAACAAAACGAGAACAACTTCTAGACTAACTACCTGCCTAATTAACAATGCATCTCCTAGTCCAGTCTCTTGGCAAAGAAACTATTGTATCATGGTATGATCAAATAGGCCTACGTAGTTGAGCTCCACCGACCCGAGCCACATTTGCACGCCGTTCCTCACAGCAACGTCGCTGAGCGTGACGCCCTTAGGCGCCGTCAGCACTGCGAGCTCCGTGCCATTGTTGTTGATCTGGATGCCGACAAGGTGCGGCGTGCCGGGGAGGAGGCGCTGTGACCTCGTGAGTCTTGGGGTTGAAGCCTACCTTCTCTTGATTTAGCGCGAACCAGTAGCCACCATTGTTGTCACGCCGGACGTTGTCGGGGTACCCAGGCAGGTCAGCGAATAGCTCGTATTGCCCGGCCTTGGGGCCCTTGAACCAGTACGTGAACGCCTGGCTCGGCCATGTGTGGGCAACCATGATGGACCTCTGGGCGCTGACCGCCACACCATTAGGGTAGGGCAGACCTGACTTGAGCACGGTGACACGTCGCGTCCGCGCGTCGTACTGAGCAGCCGCCCCGTCGTGTCGCGCGGTTGAACATAACTTGGGTGTTGTTCCTGCGTTGGTACTTGGTGCTGCTATCAGTGAAGTACACGTCGCCAGTGGACTGGTCAACGTCGAGGCCATTGACGAAGGTGAACGGCACGCTGTCGGCCTCCGTCGCCAACACCTTGGCTACGCCGCCGCGAGGCCCAACCTTCATCAGGCCCAGGTACGCGTCGGCGATATAGAGCTCGCCGGTCTTGTAGAAGAACTGGACGCCGAGCGGGCGGCCGCAGACGGTCTCATCACCGGACACCGTTTTGCAGATCGGGAGGTTGATGTAGTTCGCGTTGTAGGCAAACGCGATCCAGACGCCGCGGTTCACGCCCAATTTGTTCCTCACCCACTTGAAGATGCGGCCATCAGAGACGCCGGTGTAGGGGCCCTCGCCCCGGCGGTCGAAGGCTAGGTGGCGCCATCCAGAAGGCGGAACTCCGAGGGCTGGAAGTCATTGTAGCTCTTGTTGCCAGTGTAAAGATCATCAATAACTATGTTCCAGGTATTCTTGATGACGACTTCAGATTTTGCACCAGCGCATGAAGAGGCAAGCATAAGAAGAGCTAGACGGGCGATAAGAATAAGCGCCATGCGATGGACACACCAAGCTACGTGATGATAAAACTATACGATGGTCGATGGAGCAAAGATGCGAAGGTGTCGATGGAGCAAACAGATGCGAAGGTGTCGATGGAGCAAACTATACGATGACAAGGGGTCGTATATGTCCTGCCATGCCTTGTGCTTAAAGATTAACCACCATCGCTAGAAGCCGAGAGTCCGTGAGCACGACGGGATCAAGGAGTCCCGCCTAACTTGGAACACATCTTATGATGGAGAGAGTGCCGTTTTAGCTGGGCCAACAAAGCCAACACATTGCTTTCGCTATCTATATTTTACTCTCCTAATAAGGACGGTGTCCGTGCGTCACCAATAACGTAGTTTTTTT
>MU847656.1:0-49493 GCA_032690845.1 Eleusine coracana subsp. coracana
TTTATTTTAATATTATATACTATTCTACTCTTTGAATTTTGCTTTTTGTCGGTGTTGGCCTTGCCGCAAGCTTTCTAGAAAAGAAGTATGCCCCGAACGGATAACGGATGCAAAAGTTACGCTCATTTTAGGTTATAGGTCTCATTTTTCATGTGCTCACACCCATGGTGTGCTGAACTGTGTGGCCGAGGGATGTGGGTTACCTTCCATGGTTCCTTGTGTACCCATAAACTCGAGAGTCTAGGCGTGGTTCATGATATGGTGGGCGAGTACTCCACCACGATGGAGTTCGATGTTGTATTGAATGTAACATGCTGGCAGTAGGAGGTATTCGGGGCGGTATCTCAACCATAGGGAAGTATTTATTTTGTAAAAAATTCTATACTATTCTACTCTTTGAATTTCACTTTTTGTCAGTGTTGGCCTCGCTGCAAGCTTTCTAGAAAAAAAAGTATGCCCCGATCGGACAACGGATGCAAAAGTTATGCTCGTTTTAGGTTATTGGTCTCCTTTTTCGTGTGCTTACATCCACGGTGTGATGAACCGCGTGCCCAATTGATCTGGGTTACCTTCCATGGTTTCTTGTGTACCCATAAATGCGGTAGTCTAGGTGCGATCATGATACGGTGGGCGAGTCCTCCACCATGATGGAGTTCGATGTTGTATTTAATGTAACTGCTAGCAGTAGGAGGTACTCAGGGTGGTATCTCAACCATAGGGAATTATTTATTTTTAATAATATTATATACTATTCTACTCTTTGAATTTTTCTTTTTGTCGGTGTTGGCCTTGCTGCAAGCTTTCTAGAAAAGAAGTATGCCCCGAATGGATAACGGATGCAAAAGTTACGCTCATTTTAGGTTATAGGTCTCATTTTTCGTGTGCTTACACCCACAGTGTGCTGAACCGTGTGACCGAGGGATGTGGGTTACCTTCCATGGTTCCTTGTGTACCCATAAACTCTAGAGTCTAGGCGGGGTTCATGATACGGTGGGCGAGTCCTCTATCGCGATGGAGTTCGATGCTGTATTGAATGTAACATGCTGGTAGTAGGAGGTATTCGGGGTGGTATCTCAATCATAGGGAAGTATTTTTTTGTAAAAAATTATATACTATTCTACTCTTTAATTTCTCTTTTTGTCGGTGTTGGCCTCGCTGCAAGCTTTCTCAAAGAAAAAAGTATGCCCCGATCGGACAACGGATGCAAAAGTTATCCTCGTTTTAGGTTATTGGTCTCCTTTTTCATGTGCTTACATCCATGATGTGATGAACTGCGTGCCTGATTGATATGGGTTACCTTCCATGGTTCCTTGTGTACCCATAAATGCGGTACTCTAGGCGCGGTTCAGGATATGGTGGGCGAGTCCTCCACCGCGATGGAGTTCGACGTTGTATTGAATGTAACATGCTAGTAGTAGGAGGTACTCGGGGCGGTATCTCAACCATAGGGAAGTATTTATTTTTAATAAAATTATATACTATTCTACTCTTTGAATTTTGCTTTTTGTCGGTGTTGGCCTCGCCACAAACCTTCTATAAAAAAAGTATGCCCCGAACAGACAAAGGATGCAAAAGTTACGCTCGTTTTGGATTATAGGTCTCATTTTTTGTGTGCTTACACCCACGGTGTGCTAAACCGCGAGGCCGAGGGATGTGGGTTACCTTCCATGGTTCCTTGTGTACCCATGATCTCTAGAGTCTAGGCGCGGTTCATGATACGGTGGGCGAGTGCTCTACCGCGATGGAGTTCGATGCTGTATTGAATGTAACATGCTGGCAATAGGAGGTATTCGGGGTAGTATCTCAACCATAGGGAAGTATTTATTTTGTAAAAAATTATATACTATTCTACTCTTTGAATTTCGCTTTTTGTCGGTGTTGGCCTCGCTGCAAGCTTTCTAGAAAAAAAAAGTACGCCCCTATCAGACAACGGATGCAAAAGTTATGCTCGTTTTAGGTCATTGGTCTCCTTTTTCGTGTGCTTTCATCCACGGTGTGATGAAGCACATGCCTGATTGATGTGGGTTACCTTCCATGGTTCCTTGTGTACCCATAAATGCGGTAGTCCAGGCGCGGTTCATGATATGGTGGGCGAGTCCTCCACCGCAATGGAGTTTGATGTTGTATTGAATGTAACATGCTAATAGTAGGAGGTACTCAGGGCGATATCTCGACCATAGGGAAGTATTTATTTTTAATAAAATTATATACTATTCTACTCTTTGAATTTTGCCTTTTGTCGGTGTTGGCCTCACCGCAAACTTTCAAGAAAAAAAGTATGCCCCGAACGGACAACAGATGCAAAAGTTACGCTCATTTTAGGTTATAGGTCTCATTTTTCGTGTGCTTACACCCACAGTGTGCTGAACCGTGTGGCCGACGGATGTGGGTTACCTTCCATGGTTCCTTATGTACCCATAAACTCTAGAGTCTAGGCGGGGTTCATGATACGGTGGGCGAGTCCTCTACCGCGATGGAGTTCGATGCTGTATTGAATGTAACATGCTGGTAGTAGGAGGTATTCGGGGTGGTATCTCAACCATAGGGAAGTATTTTTTTTGTAAAAAATTATATACTATTCTACTCTTTGAATTTCTCTTTTTGTCGGTGTTGGCCTCGCTGCAAGCTTTCTCAAAAAAAAAAGTATGCCCCGATCGGACAACGGATGCAAAAGTTATCCTCGTTTTAGGTTATTGGTCTCCTTTTTCATGTGCTTACATCCATGATGTGATGAACTGCGTGCCTGATTGATATGGGTTACCTTCCATGGTTCCTTGTGTACCCATAAATGCGGTACTCTAGGCGCGGTTCAGGATATGGTGGGCGAGTCCTCCACCGCGATGGAGTTCGACATTGTATTGAATGTAACATGCTAGTAGTAGGAGGTACTCGGGGCGGTATCTCAACCATAGGGAAGTATTTATTTTTAATAAAATTATATACTATTCTACTCTTTGAATTTTGCTTTTTGTCGGTGTTGGCCTCGCCACAAACCTTCTAGAAAAAAAGTATGCCCCGAACAGACAAAGGATGCAAAAGTTACGCTCGTTTTGGGTTATAGGTCTCATTTTTCGTGTGCTTACACCCACGGTGTGCTAAACCGCGAGGCCGAGGGATGTGGGTTACCTTCCATGGTTCCTTGTGTACCCATGATCTCTAGAGTCTAGGCGCGGTTCATGATACGGTGGGCGAGTCCTCTACCGCGATGGAGTTCGATGCTGTATTGAATGTAACATGCTGGCAATAGGAGGTATTCGGGGTGGTATCTCAACCATAGGGAAGTATTTATTTTGTAAAAAATTATATACTATTCTACTCTTTGAATTTCTCTTTTTGTCGGTGTTGTCCTCGCTGCAAGCTTTCTAGAAAAAAAAAAGTACGCCCCGATCAGACAACGGATGCAAAAGTTATGCTCGTTTTAGGTCATTGGTCTCCTCTTTCGTGTGCTTACATCCACGGTGTGATGAAGCACATGCCTGATTGATGTGGGTTACCTTCCATGGTTCCTTGTGTACCCATAAATGCGGTAGTCTCGGCGCGGTTCATGATATGGTGGGCGAGTCCTCCACCGCAATGGAGTTCGATGTTGTATTGAATGTAACATGCTAATAGTAGGAGGTACTCGGGGCGATATCTCGACCATAGGGAAGTATTTATTTTTAATAAAATTATATACTATTCTACTCTTTGAATTTTGCCTTTTGTCGGTGTTGGCCTCACCGCAAACTTTCAAGAAAAAAAGTATGCCCCGAACGGACAACAGATGCAAAAGTTACGCTCATTTTAGGTTATAGGTCTCATTTTTCGTGTGCTTACACCCACAGTGTGCTGAACCGTGTGGCCGAGGGATGTGGGTTACCTTCCATGGTTCCTTGTGTACCCATAAATTCTAGAGTCTAGGCGGGGTTCATGATACGTTGGGCGAGTCCTCTACCGCGATGGAGTTCGATGCTGTATTGAATGTAACATGCTCGTAGTAGGAGGTATTCGGGGTGGTATCTCAATCATAGGGAAGTATTTTTTTTGTAAAAAATTATAAACTATTCTACTCTTTGAATTTCTCTTTTTGTCGGTGTTGGCCTCGCTGCAAGCTTTCTCAAAAAAAAAAGTATGCACCGATCGGACAACGGATGCAAAAGTTATCCTCGTTTTAGGTTATTGGTCTCCTTTTTCATGTGCTTACATCCACGATGTGATGAACTACATGCCTGATTGATGTGGGTTACCTTCCATGGTTCCTTGTGTACCCATAAATGCGGTAGTCTAGGCGCGGTTCATGATATGGTTGGCGAGTCCTCCACCGCGATGGAGTTCGATGTTGTATTGAATGTAACATGCTAGTAGTAGGAGGTACTCGGGGCGGTATCTCAACCATAGGGAAGTATTTATTTTTAATAAAATTATATACCATTCTACTCTTTGAATTTTGCTTTTTGTCGGTGTTGGCCTCGCCACAAACCTTCTAGAAAAAAAGTATGCCCCGAACGGACAAAAGATGCAAAAGTTACGCTCGTTTTGGGTTATAGGTCTCATTTTTCATGTGCTTACACCCACGGTGTGCTAAACCGCAAGGCCGAGGGATGTGGGTTACCTTCCATGGTTCCTTGTGTACCCATAATCTCTAGAGTCTAGGCGCGGTTCATGATACGGTGGGCGAGTCCTCTACCGCGATGGAGTTCGATGCTGTATTGAATGTAACATGCTGGCAATAGGAGGTATTCGGGGTGGTATCTCAACCATAGGGAAGTATTTATTTTGTAAAAAATTATATACTATTCTACTCTTTGAATTTCGCTTTTTGTCGGTGTTGGCCTCGCTGCAAGCTTTCTAGAAAAAAAAAGTACGCCCCGATCAGACAACGGATGCAAAAGTTATGCTCGTTTTAGGTTATTAGTCTCCTTTTTCGTGTGCTTACATCCACGGTGTGATGAACCGCATGCCCGATTGATGTGGGTTACCTTCCATGGTTCCTTGTGTACCCATAAATGCGGTAGTCTAGGCGCGGTTCATGATAGGTTGGGCGAGTCATCCACCGCGATGGAGTTTGATGTTGTATTGAATGTAACATGCTAGTAGTAGGACGTACTCGAGGAAATATCTCGACCATAGGGAAGTATTTATTTTTAATATAATTATATACTATTCTACTCTTTGAATTTTGCTTTTTGTCGGTGTTGGCCTCACCGCAAACTTTCTAGAAAAAAAGTATGCCCCGAACGGACAACAGATGCAAAAGTTACGCTCGTTTTAGGTTATAGGTCTCATTTTTCATGTGCTTACACCCACCGTGTGCTGAACTGTGT
Organism: Eleusine coracana subsp. coracana; assembly: GCA_032690845.1. NCBI lineage: Eukaryota > Viridiplantae > Streptophyta > Magnoliopsida > Poales > Poaceae > Eleusine > Eleusine coracana. Next base: position 5,304 of record MU847656.1, read on the forward strand.
GGCCGAGGGATGTGGGTTACCTTCCATGGTTCCTTGTGTACCCATAAATTCTAGAGTCTAGGCGGGGTTCATGATACGTTGGGCGAGTCCTCTACCGCGATGGAGTTCGATGCTGTATTGAATGTAACATGCTCGTAGTAGGAGGTATTCGGGGTGGTATCTCAACCATAGGGAAGTATTTATTTTGTAAAAAATTATATACTATTCTACTCTTTGAATTTCGCTTTTTGTCGGTGTTGGCCTCGCTGCAAGCTTTCTAGAAAAAAAAAGTACGCCCCGATCAGACAACGGATGCAAAAGTTATGCTCGTTTTAGGTTATTAGTCTCCTTTTTCGTGTGCTTACATCCACGGTGTGATGAACCGCATGCCCGATTGATGTGGGTTACCTTCCATGGTTCCTTGTGTACCCATAAATGCGGTAGTCTAGGCGCGGTTCATGATAGGTTGGGCGAGTCATCCACCGCGATGGAGTTTGATGTTGTATTGAATGTAACATGCTAGTAGTAGGACGTACTCGAGGAAATATCTCGACCATAGGGAAGTATTTATTTTTAATATAATTATATACTATTCTACTCTTTGAATTTTGCTTTTTGTCGGTGTTGGCCTCACCGCAAACTTTCTAGAAAAAAAGTATGCCCCGAACGGACAACAGATGCAAAAGTTACGCTCATTTTAGGTTATAGGTCTCATTTTTCGTGTGCTTACACCCACAGTGTGCTGAACCGTGTGGCCGAGGGATGTGGGTTACCTTCCATGGTTCCTTGTGTACCCATAAATTCTAGAGTCTAGGCGGGGTTCATGATACGTTGGGCGAGTCCTCTACCGCGATGGAGTTCGATGCTGTATTGAATGTAACATGCTCATAGTAGGAGGTATTCGGGGTGGTATCTCAATCATAGGGAAGTATTTTTTTTGTAAAAAATTATAAACTATTCTACTCTTTGAATTTCTCTTTTTGTCGGTGTTGGCCTCGCTGCAAGCTTTCTCAAAAAAAAAAGTATGCACCGATCGGACAACGGATGCAAAAGTTATCCTCGTTTTAGGTTATTGGTCTCCTTTTTCATGTGCTTACATCCACGATGTGATGAACTACATGCCTGATTGATGTGGGTTACCTTCCATGGTTCCTTGTGTACCCATAAATGCGGTAGTCTAGGCGCGGTTCATGATATGGTTGGCGAGTCCTCCACCGCGATGGAGTTCGATGTTGTATTGAATGTAACATGCTAGTAGTAGGAGGTACTCGGGGCGGTATCTCAACCATAGGGAAGTATTTATTTTTAATAAAATTATATACCATTCTACTCTTTGAATTTTGCTTTTTGTCGGTGTTGGCCTCGCCACAAACCTTCTAGAAAAAAAGTATGCCCCGAACGGACAAAAGATGCAAAAGTTACGCTCGTTTTGGGTTATAGGTCTCATTTTTCATGTGCTTACACCCACGGTGTGCTAAACCGCAAGGCCGAGGGATGTGGGTTACCTTCCATGGTTCCTTGTGTACCCATAATCTCTAGAGTCTAGGCGCGGTTCATGATACGTTGGGCGAGTCCTCCACCGCGATGGAGTTAGATGTTGTATTGAACGTAACATGCTAGTAGTAGGAGGTACTCGGGGCGATATCTCGACCATAGGGAAGTATTTATTTTAAATAAATTATATACTATTCTACTCTTTGAATTTTGCTTTTTGTCAGTGTTGGCCTCACCGCAAAGCTTTCTAGAAAAAAAAGTATGCCCTGATCAGACAACGGATGCAAAAGTTATGCTCGTTTTAGGTTATTAGTCTCCTTTTTCGTGTGCTTACATCCACGGTGTGATGAACCGCGTGCCTGATTGATGTGGGTTACCTTCCATGGTTCCTTGTGTACCCATAAATGCGGTAGTCTAGGCGCAGTTCATGATAGGTTGGGCGAGTCATCCACCGCGATGGAGTTTGATGTTGTATTGAATGTAACATGCTAGTAGTAGGACGTACTCGAGGAAATATCTCGACCATAGGGAAGTATTTATTTTTAATATAATTATATACTATTCTACTCTTTGAATTTTGCTTTTTGTCGGTGTTGGCCTCACCGCAAACTTTCTAGAAAAAAAGTATGCCCCGAACGGACAACAGATGCAAAAGTTACGCTCGTTTTAGGTTATAGGTCTCATTTTTCGTGTGCTTACACCCACGGTGTGCTGAACCGTGTGGCCGAGGGATGTGGGTTACCTTCCATGGTTCCTTGTGTACCCATAAACTCTAGAGTCTAGGCGCGTTTCATGATACGGTGGGCGAGTCTTCTACCGTGATGGAGTTCGATGCTGTATTGAATGTAACATGCTGGCAATAGGAGGTATTCGGGGTGGTATCTAACCATAGGGAAGTATTTATTTTGTAAAAAATTATATACTATTCTACTCTTTGAATTTCGCTTTTTGTCGATGTTGGCCTTGCTGCAACCTTTCTAGAAAAAAAAAGTACGCCCCGATCGGACAACGGATGCAAAAGTTATGCTCGTTTTAGGTTATTAGTCTCCTTTTTCGTGTGCTTATATCCACGGTGTGATGAATCGCGTGCCCGATTGATGTGGGTTACCTTCCATGGTTCCTTGTGTACCCATAAATGCGGTAGTCTAGGCGCAGTTCATGATAGGTTGGGCGAGTCATCCACCGCGATTGAGTTTGATGTTGTATTGAATGTAACATGCTAGTAGTAGGACGTACTCGGGAAAATATCTCGACCATAGGGAAGTATTTATTTTTAATATAATTATATACTATTCTACTCATTGAATTTTGCTTTTTGTCGGTGTTGGCCTCACCGCAAACTTTCTAGAAAAAAAGTATGCCCCGAACGGACAACAGATGCAAAAGTTACGCTCGTTTTAGGTTATAGGTCTCATTTTTCATGTGCTTACACCCACCCTGTGCTGAACTGTGTGGCCGAGGGATGTGGGTTACCTTTCATGGTTCCTTGTGTACCCATAAACTCTAGAGTCTAGGTGCGGTTCATGATACGGTGGGCGAGTCTTCTACCGTGATGGAGTTCGATGCTGTTTTGAATGTAACATGCTGGCAATAGGAGGTATCTGGGGTGGTATCTCAACCATAGGGAAGTATTTATTTTGTAAAAAATTATATACTATTCTACTCTTTGAATTTCGCTTTTTGTCGGTGTTGGCCTTGCTGCAAGCTTTCTAGAAAACAAAGTATGCCCCGATCGGACAACGGATGCAAAACTTATGCTCGTTTTAGGTTTTTGGTCTCCTTTTTCGTGTGTTTACATCCACGGTGTGATGAACCGCGTGCCCAATTGATGTGGGTTACCTTCCATGGTTCCCTGTGTACCCATAAATGCGGTAGTCTAGGCGTGGTTCATGATAGGTTGGGCGAGTCCTCCACCGCGATGGAGTTAGATGTTGTATTGAACGTAACATGCTAGTAGTAGGAGGTACTCGGGGCAATATCTCGACCATAGGGAAGTATTTATTTTAAATAAAATTATATATTATTCTACTCTTTGAATTTTGCTTTTTGTCAGTGTTGGCCTCACCGCAAACTTTCTAGAAAAAAAGTATGCCCCTGAACAGACAAAGGATGCAAAAGTTATGCTCGTTTTAGGTTATTAGTCTCCTTTTTCGTGTGCTTACATCCACGGTGTGATGAACCGCGTGCCTGATTGATGTGGGTTACCTTCCATGGTTCCTTGTGTACCCATAAATGCGGTAGTCTAGGCGCAGTTCATGATAGGTTGGGCGAGTCATCCACCGCGATTGAGTTTGATGTTGTATTGAATGTAACATGCTAGTAGTAGGACGTACTCGGGAAAATATCTCGACCATAGGGAAGTATTTATTTTTAATATAATTATATACTATTCTACTCATTGAATTTTGCTTTTTGTCGGTGTTGGCCTCACCGCAAACTTTCTAGAAAAAAAGTATGCCCCGAACGGACAACAGATGCAAAAGTTACGCTCGTTTTAGGTTATAGGTCTCATTTTTCATGTGCTTACACCCACCCTGTGCTGAACTGTGTGGCCGAGGGATGTGGGTTACCTTTCATGGTTCCTTGTGTACCCATAAACTCTAGAGTCTAGGTGCGGTTCATGATACGGTGGGCGAGTCTTCTACCGTGATGGAGTTCGATGCTGTTTTGAATGTAACATGCTGGCAATAGGAGGTATCTGGGGTGGTATCTCAACCATAGGGAAGTATTTATTTTGTAAAAAATTATATACTATTCTACTCTTTGAATTTCGCTTTTTGTCGGTGTTGGCCTTGCTGCAAGCTTTCTAGAAAACAAAGTATGCCCCGATCGGACAACGGATGCAAAACTTATGCTCGTTTTAGGTTTTTGGTCTCCTTTTTCGTGTGTTTACATCCACGGTGTGATGAACCGCGTGCCCAATTGATGTGGGTTACCTTCCATGGTTCCCTGTGTACCCATAAATGCGGTAGTCTAGGCGTGGTTCATGATAGGTTGGGCGAGTCCTCCACCGCGATGGAGTTAGATGTTGTATTGAACGTAACATGCTAGTAGTAGGAGGTACTCGGGGCAATATCTCGACCATAGGGAAGTATTTATTTTAAATAAAATTATATATTATTCTACTCTTTGAATTTTGCTTTTTGTCAGTGTTGGCCTCACCGCAAACTTTCTAGAAAAAAAGTATGCCCTGAACAGACAAAGGATGCAAAAGTTATGCTCGTTTTAGGTTATTAGTCTCCTTTTTCGTGTGCTTACATCCACGGTGTGATGAACCGCGTGCCTGATTGATGTGGGTTACCTTCCATGGTTCCTTGTGTACCCATAAATGCGGTAGTCTAGGCGCAGTTCATGATAGGTTGGGCGAGTCATCCACCGCGATGGAGTTTGATGTTGTATTGAATGTAACATGCTAGTAGTAGGACGTACTCGAGGAAATATCTCGACCATAGGGAAGTATTTATTTTTAATATAATTATATACTATTCTACTCTTTGAATTTTGCTTTTTGTCGGTGTTGGCCTCACCGCAAACTTTCTAGAAAAAAAGTATGCCCCGAACGGACAACAGATGCAAAAGTTACGCTCGTTTTAGGTTATAGGTCTCATTTTTTGTGTGCTTACACCCACGGTGTGCTGAACCGTGTGGCCGAGGGATGTGGGTTACCTTCCATGGTTCCTTGTGTACCCATAAACTCTAGAGTCTAGGCGCGTTTCATGATACGGTGGGCGAGTCTTCTACCGTGATGGAGTTCGATGCTGTATTGAATGTAACATGCTGGCAATAGGAGGTATTCGGGGTGGTATCTAACCATAGGGAAGTATTTATTTTGTAAAAAATTATATACTATTCTACTCTTTGAATTTCGCTTTTTGTCGATGTTGGCCTTGCTGCAAGCTTTCTAGAAAAAAAAAGTACGCCCCGATCGGACAACGGATGCAAAAGTTATGCTCGTTTTAGGTTATTAGTCTCCTTTTTTGTGTGCTTATATCCACGGTGTGATGAATCGCGTGCCCGATTGATGTGGGTTACCTTCCATGGTTCCTTGTGTACCCATAAATGCGGTAGTCTAGGCGCAGTTCATGATAGGTTGGGCGAGTCATCCACCGCGATTGAGTTTGATGTTGTATTGAATGTAACATGCTAGTAGTAGGACGTACTCGGGAAAATATCTCGACCATAGGGAAGTATTTATTTTTAATATAATTATATACTATTCTACTCATTGAATTTTGCTTTTTGTCGGTGTTGGCCTCACCGCAAACTTTCTAGAAAAAAAGTATGCCCCGAACGGACAACAGATGCAAAAGTTACGCTCGTTTTAGGTTATAGGTCTCATTTTTCATGTGCTTACACCCACCCTGTGCTGAACTGTGTGGCCGAGGGATGTGGGTTACCTTTCATGGTTCCTTGTGTACCCATAAACTCTAGAGTCTAGGCGCGATTCATGATACGGTGGGCGAGTCTTCTACCGTGATGGAGTTCGATGCTGTTTTGAATGTAACATGCTGGCAATAGGAGGTATCTGGGGTGGTATCTCAACCATAGGGAAGTATTTATTTTGTAAAAAATTATATACTATTCTACTCTTTGAATTTCGCTTTTTGTCGGTGTTGGCCTTGCTGCAAGCTTTCTTGAAAAAAAAGTATGCCCCGATCGGACAACGGATGCAAAAGTTATGCTTGTTTTAGGTTTTTGGTCTCCTTTTTCGTGTGTTTACATCCACGGTGTGATGAACCGCGTGCCCAATTGATGTGGGTTACCTTCCATGATTCCCTGTGTACCCATAAATGCGGTAGTCTAGGCGTGGTTCATGATAGGTTGGGCGAGTCCTCCACCGCGATGGAGTTAGATGTTGTATTGAACGTACCATGCTAGTAGTAGGAGGTACTCGGGGCAATATCTCGACCATAGGGAAGTATTTATTTTTAATAAAATTATATATTATTCTACTCTTTGAATTTTTCTTTTTGTCAGTGTTGGCCTCACCGCAAACTTTCTAGAAGAAAAGAATGCCCCGATCGGACAAAGGATGCAAAAGTTATCCTCGTTTTAGGTTATTGGTCTCTTTTTTCGTTTGCTTACGCCCATAGTGTGCTGAACCGTGTGGCCGTGGGATGTGGGATACCTTCCAAGGTTCCTTGTGTATCCATAAACTCAGTAGTCTAAGCACGGTTCATAATACGGTGGGCGAGTCCTCTACCGTGATGGAGTTCGATGCTGTATTGAATATAACATGTTGGCAGTAGGAGGTATTCGGGGCGGTATCTCAACCATAGGGAAGTATTTATTTTGTAAAAAATTATGTACTACTCTACTCATTGAATTTTGCTTTTTGTCGGTCTTGGCCTCACCGCAAGCTCTCTACAAAAAAATAGATTGGCCCAATCGGACAACGGATGTATAAGTTATGCTCGTTTTAGGTTATGGGTCCCTTTTTTCGTGTGCTTACATCCACGGTGTGATGAACCGCATGCCTGAATGATGTGGGTTACCTTCCATGGTTCCTTGTGTACCCATAGACACAGTAGTCTAGGCGCAGTTCATGATATGGTGGTCGAGTCCTCCACCGCGATGGAGTTTGACGCTGTATTTAATGTAACATGCTAGCAGTAGGAGGTACTCGGGGCGGTATCTCAACCATAAGGAAGTATTTATTTTTTATAAAATTATATACTATTCTACTCTTTGAATTTTGCTTTTTGTCGGTGTTGGCCTCGCTGCAAGCTTTCTAGAAAAAAAGTATGCCCCGAATGTACAACGGATACAAAAGTTACGCTCGTTTTAGGTTATAGGTCTCATTTTTCATGTGCTTACACCCACGGTGTGCTGAACTGTGTGGCTGAGGGATGCGGATTACCTTCCATGGTTCCTTGTGTACCCATAAACTTGAGAGTCTAGGCGCGGTTCATGATACGGTAGGCGAGTCCTCCACCGCGATGGAGTTTGAAGATATATTGAATGTTTCATGCTGGCAATAGGAGGTATTCGGGGCCGTATCTCAACCATAGGGAAGTATGTGTTTTGTAAAAAGTTATATACTATTCTACTCTTTGAATTTTGCTTTTTGTCAGTGTTGGCCTCGCTGCTAGCTTTCTAGAAAAAAAAGTATGCCCCGATCGGACAACAGATACAAACGTTATGCTCATTTTAGGTTATTGGTCTCCTTTTTCATGTGCTTACATCCATGGTGTGATGAACCGCGTGCCTGATTGATGTGTGTTACCTTCCATGGTTCCTTGTGTACCCATAAATGCGGTAGTCTAGGCGCGGTTCATGATATGGTGAGCGAGTCCTCCACCGTGATGGAGTTCGATGTTGTATTGAATGTAACATGCTAGCAGTAGGAGGTACTCGGGGCGGTATCTCCACCATAGAGAAGTATTTATTTTTAATAAATTTATATACTATTCTACTCTTTGAATTTTGCTTTTTGTCGGTGTTGGCCTCGCCGCAAGCTTTCTAGAAAAAAAGTATGCCCCAAATGAACAACGGATGCAATAGTTACACTCGTTTTATGTTATAGTTCTCATTTTTCATGTGCTTACACCCACGGTGTGCTGAACCGCGTGGCCGAGAGATGTGGGTTACCTTCCATGGTTCCTTATGTACCAATAAACTCGGTAGTCTAGGCGTGGTTCATGATACGGTGAGCGAATCCTCCACCGTGATAGAGCTCGATGCTGTATTGAATGTAACATGCAGGTAGTAGGAGGTATTCGGGACAATATCCCAACCATAGGGAAGTATTTATTTTGTAAAAAATTATATACTATTCTACTCATTGAATTTCTCTTTTTGTCAGTGTTGGCCTTGCCACAAGCTTTCTAAAAAAAAAAGTATGCCCTGATCGGACAACGGATGCCAAAGTTATGCTTGTTTTACGTTATTGGTCTCCTTTTTCATGTGCTTACATGCACGGTGTGATGAACCGCATGCCCGAATGATGTAGGTTACCTTCCATGGTTCCTTGTGTACCCATAAACTCGATAGTCTAGGTGCGGATCATGATACAATGGGCGAGTCCTCCACCACAATGGAGTTCAACGCTGCATTGAATGTAACATGCTGGCAGTAGGAGGTATTCTAGATGGTATATCAACCATAGGGAAGTATTTACTTTGTAAAAAATTATATACTATTCTACTCTTTGAATTTTGCTTTTTGTTGGTGTTGGCCTCGCCGCCAGCTTTCTAGAAAAAAAGTATGCCCCAAACGGACAACAGATGCAAGAGTTATGCTCGTTTTACGTTATGGGTCTCCTTTTTCGTGTGCTTACATCCACGGTGTGATGAACCGCATGCCTGAATGATGTGGGTTACCTTCCATGGTTCCTTGTGTACCCATAGACGCAGAAGTCTAGGCGTAGTTCATGATATGGTGGGCGAGTCCTCCACCGCGATGGAGTTTGACGCTGTATTGAATGTAACATGCTAGCAGTAGGAGGTACTCGAGGCGGTATCTCGACCATAGGGAAGCATTTATTTTTAATAAATTTATATACTATTCTACTCTTTTAGTTTTGCTTTTTGTCGGTGTTGGCCTCACCGCAAACTTTCTAGAAAAAAAGTATGCCCCAAACGGACAACAGATGCAAATGTTACGCTCGTTGAAGGTTATAGGTCTCATTTTTCGTGTGGTTACACCCATAGTGTGCTGAACCGAGTGGCCGAGGGATGTGGGTTACCTTCCATGGTTCCTTTTGTACCCATAAACTCTAGAGTCTAGGCGTGGTTCATGATACGGTGGGCGAGTCCTCTACCACGATGGAGTTCGATGCTGTATTGAATGTAACATGCTGGTAGTAGGAGGTATTCAGGACGGTATCTCAACCATAGGGATGTATTTATTTTGTTAAAAATTATATACTACTCTACTCATTGAATTTTGCTTTTTGTCGGTGTTGGCCTCACCGCAAGCTTTCTAGAAAAAAATAGTTTGGCCCGATCGGACAACGGATGCATAAGTTATGCTCGTTTTAGGTTATGGGTCTCCTTTTTCGTGTGCTTACATCCACGGTGTGATGAACCGCATGCCTGAATGATGTGGGTTACCTTCCATGGTTCCTTGTGTACCCATAGACGCAGTAGTCTAGGTGCAGTCCATGATATGGTGGTCGAGTCCTTCACCGCGATGGAGTTTAACGCTGTATTGAATGTAACATGCTAGCAGTAGGAGGTACTCGGGATGGTATCTCAACCATAGGGAAGTATTTATTTTTTATAAAATTATATACTATTCTACTATTTGAATTTTGCTTTTTGTCGGTATTGGCCTCGCTGCAAGCTTTCTAGAAAAAAGTATGCCCCGAATGTACAACGGATACAAAGTTACGCTCATTTTAGGTTATTGGTCTTATTTTTCGTGTGCTTACACCCATGATGTGCTGAACCGCGTGGCCGAGGGATGCGGATTACCTACCATGGTTCCTTGTGTACCCATATACTTGAGAGTCTAGGCGCGGTTCATGATACGCTGGGCGAGTCCTCCACCGCGATGGAGTTCGAAGATATATTGGATGTTACATGCTGGCAATAGGAGGTATTCGGGGCGGTATCTCAACCATAGGGAGGTATGTGTTTGTAAAAAATTATATACTATTCTACTCGTTGAATTTCACTTTTTGTCAGTGTTGGCCTCGCTGCAAGCTTTCTAGGAAAAAAAAAGTACGCCCCAATCGGACAACGGATGAAAAAGTTATGCTCGTTTTAGGTTATTGGTCTCCTTTTTCATGTGCTTACATCCACGGTGTGATGAACCGCATGCCTGAATGATGTGGGTTACCTTCCATGGTTCCTTGTGTACCCATAGACGCAGTAGTCTAGGTGCAGTCCATGATATGGTGGTCGAGTCCTTCACCGCGATGGAGTTTAACGCTGTATTGAATGTAACATGCTAGCAGTAGGAGGTACTCGGGGCGGTATCTCAACCATAGGGAAGTATTTATTTTTTATAAAATTATATACTATTCTACTCTTTGAATTTTGCTTTTTGTCGGTGTTGGCCTGGCTGCAAGCTTTCTAGAAAAAAAGTATGCCCCGAACAGACAACAGATACAAAAGTTACGCTCATTTTAGGTTATTGGTCTTATTTTTCGTGTGCTTACACCCATGATGTGCTGAACCGCGTGGCCGAGGGATGCGGATTACCTACCATGGTTCCTTGTGTACCCATATACTTGAGAGTCTAGGTGCGGTTCATGATACGCTGGGCGACTCCTCCACCGCGATGGAGTTCGAAGATATATTGGATGTTACATGCTGGCAATAGGAGGTATTCGGGGCGGTATCTCAACCATAGGGAAGTATGTGTTTGTAAAAAATTATATACTATTCTACTCGTTGAATTTCACTTTTTGTCAGTGTTGGCCTCGCTGTAAGCTTTCTAGGAAAAAAAGTACGCCCTAATCGGACAACGGATGAAAAAGTTATGCTTGTTTTAGGTTATTGGTCTCCTTTTTCGTTTGCTTACACCCACGGTGTGCTGAACCGTGTGACCGATTGATGTGGGTTACCTTCCATGGTTCCTTGTGTATCCGTAAACTCATTAGTCTAGGCGCGGTTCATGATACGGTGGGCGAGTCCTCTATCGTGATGGAACTCGATGCTGTATTGAATATAAAATGCTAGCAGTAGGAGGTATGCGGGGCGGTATCTCAACCATAGGGAAGTATTTATTTTGTAAAAATTATACATTACTCTACTCTTTGAATTTTGCTTTTTGTCCGTGTTGGCCTCACCGCAAGCTTTCTAAAAAAAAAAGTTTGGCCCGATCGGACAACGAATGCATATGTTATGCTCGTTTTAGGTTATGGGTCTCCTTTTTCGTGTGCTTACATCCACGGTGTGATGAATCGCATGCCTGAATGATGTGGGTTACCTACCATGGTTCCTTGTGTACCCATAGACGCAGTAGTCTAGGCGCAGTTCATGATATGGTGGTCGAGTCCTCCACCGCGATGGAGTTTGACGCTGTATTGAATGTAACATGCTAGCAGTAGGAGGTACTCGGGGCGATATCTCGACCATAGGGAAGTATTTATTTTTAATAAATTTATATACTATTCTACTCTTTGAATTTTGCTTTTTGTCAGTGTTGGCCTTACCGCAAACTTTCTAGAAAAAAAGTATGCCCCAAACGAACAACAGATGCGAATGTTACGCTCGTTGAAGGTTATAGGTCTCATTTTTCGTGTGGTTACACCCACAGTGTGCTGAACCGAGTGGCCAAGGCATGTGGGTTACCTTCCATGGTTCCTTTTGTACCCATAAACTCTAGAGTCTAGGCGCGGTTCATGATACGGTGGGCGAGTCCTCCACTGCGATGGAGTTGGAAGATATATTGAATGTTACATGCTGGCAATAGGAGGTATTCGGGGTGGTATCTCAACCATAGGGAAGTATGTGTTTGTAAAAAATTATATACTATTCTACTCTTTGAATTTTGCTTTTTGTCAGTGTTGGCCTCGCCGCAAGCTTTCTAGAAAGAAAAAGTATGCCCCGATCGGACAACGGATACAAAAGTTATGCTCATTTTAGGTTATTGGTCTCCTTTTTCTTGTGCTTACATCCATGGTGTGATGAACCGCATGCCCGATTGATGTGTGTTACTTTCCATGGTTCCTTGTGTACCCATAAATGCGGTAGTCTAGGCGCGGTTCATGATAGGGTGAGCGAGTCCTCCACCATGATGGAGTTCGATGTTGTATTGAATGTAACATGCTAGCAGTAGGAGGTACTCGGGGCGGTATCTCAACCATAGGGAAGTATTTATTTTTAATAAAATTATGTACTATTCTACTCTTTGAATTTTGCTTTATGTCGGTGTTGGCCTCGCCGCAAGCTTTCTAAAAAAAAGTATACCCCGAATGGACAACGGATGCAATAGTTACACTCGTTTTATGTTATAGTTCTCATTTTTCATGTACTTATACCACGGTGTGCTGAACCACGTGGCCAAGGGATGTGGGATACCTTCCATGTTTCCTTGTGTATCCATAAATGCGGTAGTCTAGGCGCGGTTCATGATACGGTGGGCGAGTCCTCTACCGCGATGGAGTTCAATGCTGCATTGAATGTAGCATGCTGGCAGTAGGAGGTATTCTGGGTGGTATCTCAACCATAGGGAAGTATTTACTTTGTAAAAAATTATATACTATTCTACGCTTTGAATTTTGCTTTTTGTCGGTCTTGGTTTCGCCGCCAGCTTTCTAGAAAAAAGGTATGCCCCAAACGGACAACAGATGCAAGAGTTATGCTCGTTTTAGGTTATGGGTCTCCATTTTCATGTGCTTACATCCACGGTGTGATGAACCGCATGCCTAAATGATGTGGGTTACCTTCCATGGTTCCTTGTGTACCCATAAATGCAGTCGTCTAGGCGCGGTTCATGATATGGTGGGCAAGTCCTCCACCGCGATGGAGTTTGATGCTGTATTGAATGTAACAAGCTAGCAGTAGGAGGTACTCGGGGCGATATCTCGACCATAGGGAAGTATTTATTTTTAATAAATTTATATACTATTCTACTCTTTTAGTTTTGCTTTTTGTCGGTGTTGGCCTCACCGCAAACTTTCTAGAAAAAAAGTATGCCCCGAACGGACAACAGATGCAAATGTTACGCTCGTTGAAGGTTATAGGTCTCATTTTTCATGTGGTTACACCCACAGTGTGCTGAACAGAGTGGCCGAGGGATGTGGGTTACCTTCCATGGTTCCTTTTGTACCCATAAACTCTAGAGTCTAGGCGTGGTTCATGATACGGTGGGCGAGTCCTCTACCACGATGGAGTTCGATGCTGTATTGAATGTAACATGCTGGTAGTAGGAGGTATTCGGGGTGGTATCTCAACCATAGGGAAGTATTTATTTTGCAAAATATTATATACTATTCTACTCTTTGAATTTTGCTTTTTGTCGGTGTTGGCCTCGCTACAAGCTTTCTCAAAAAAAAAAGTATGCCCCGATCGGACAACGGATGCAGAAGTTATCCTCGTTTTAGGTTATTGGTCTCTTTTTTTGTTTGCTTACACCCACGGTGTGCTGAACCGCGTGGCCGAGGGATGTGGGATACCTTCCATGGTTCCTTGTGTATCCATAAACTCAGTAGTCAAGGCGCGGTTCATGATACGGTGGGCAAGTCCTCTACCGCGATGGAGTTTGATGCTGTATTGAATACAACATGCTGGCAGTAGGAGGTATTCAGGACGGTATCTCAGCCATAGGGATGTATTTATTTTGTTAAAAATTATGTACTACTCTACTCATTGAATTTTGCTTTTTGTCGGTGTTGGCCTCACCGCAAGCTTTCTAGAAAAAAATAGTTTGGTCCGATCGGACAACGGATGCATAAGTTATGCTCGTTTTAGGTTATGGGTCTCCTTTTTCGTGTGCTTACATCCACGGTGTGATGAACCGCATGCCTGAATGATGTGGGTTACCTTCCATAGTTCCTTGTGTACCCATAGACGCAGTAGTCTAGGTGCAGTCCATGATATGGTGGTCGAGTCCTTCACCGCGATGGAGTTTAACGCTGTATTGAATGTAACATGCTAGCAGTAGGAGGTACTCGGGGCGGTATCTCAACCATAGGGAAGTATTTATTTTTTATAAAATTATATACTATTCTACTCTCTGAATTTTGCTTTTTGTCGGTGTTGGCCTCGCTGCAAGCTTTCTAGAAAAAAAGTATGCCCCGAACAGACAACAGATACAAAAGTTACGCTCATTTTAGGTTATTGGTCTTATTTTTCGTGTGCTTACACCCATGATGTGCTGAACCGCGTGGCCGAGGGATGCGGATTACCTACCATGGTTCCTTGTGTACCCATATACTTGAGAGTCTAGGTGCGGTTCATGATACGCTGGGCGACTCCTCCACCGCGATGGAGTTCGAAGATATATTGGATGTTACATGCTGGCAATAGGAGGTATTCGGGGCGGTATCTCAACCATAGGGAAGTATGTGTTTGTAAAAAATTATATACTATTCTACTCGTTGAATTTCACTTTTTGTCAGTGTTGGCCTCGCTGTAAGCTTTCTAGGAAAAAAAAAGTACGCCCTAATCGGACAACGGATGAAAAAGTTATGCTCGTTTTAGGTTATTGGTCTCCTTTTTCGTTTGCTTACACCCACGGTGTGCTGAACCGTGTGACCGATTGATGTGGGTTACCTTCCATGGTTCCTTGTGTATCCGTAAACTCAGTAGTCTAGGCGCGGTTCATGATACGGTGGGCGAGTCCTCTACCGTGATGGAACTCGATGCTGTATTGAATATAAAATGCTAGCAGTAGGAGGTATGCGGGGCGGTATCTCAACCATAGGGAAGTATTTATTTTGTAAAAATTATACATTACTCTACTCTTTGAATTTTGCTTTTTGTCCGTGTTGGCCTCACCGCAAGCTTTCTAGAAAAAAAAAAGTTTGGCCCGATCGGACAACGAATGCATATGTTATGCTCGTTTTAGGTTATGGGTCTCCTTTTTCGTGTGCTTACATCCACGGTGTGATGAATCGCATGCCTGAATGATGTGGGTTACCTACCATGGTTCCTTGTGTACCCATAGACGCAGTAGTCTAGGCGCAGTTCATGATATGGTGGTCGAGTCCTCCACCGCGATGGAGTTTGACGCTGTATTGAATGTAACATGCTAGCAGTAGGAGGTACTCGGGGCGATATCTCGACCATAGGGAAGTATTTATTTTTAATAAATTTATATACTATTCTACTCTTTGAATTTTGCTTTTTGTCAGTGTTGGCCTCACCGCAAACTTTCTAGAAGAAAAGTATGCCCCGAACGAACAACAGATGCAAATGTTACGCTCGTTGAAGGTTATAGGTCTCATTTTTCGTGTGGTTACACCCACAGTGTGCTGAACCGAGTGGCCAAGGCATGTGGGTTACCTTCCATGGTTCCTTTTGTACCCATAAACTCTAGAGTCTAGGCGCGGTTCATGATACGGTGGGCGAGTCCTCCACCGCGATGGAGTTGGAAGATATATTGAATGTTACATGCTGGCAATAGGAGGTATTCGGGGCGGTATCTCAACCATAGGGAAGTATGTGTTTGTAAAAAATTATATACTATTCTACTCTTTGAATTTTGCTTTTTGTCAGTGTTGGCCTCGCCGCAAGCTTTCTAGAAAGAAAAAGTATGCCCCGATCGGACAACGGATACAAAAGTTATGCTCATTTTAGGTTATTGGTCTCCTTTTTCTTGTGCTTACATCCATGGTGTGATGAACCGCATGCCCGATTGATGTGTGTTACTTTCCATGGTTCCTTGTGTACCCATAAATGCGGTAGTCTAGGCGCGGTTCATGATAGGGTGAGCGAGTCCTCCACCATGATGGAGTTCGATGTTGTATTGAATGTAACATGCTAGCAGTAGGAGGTACTCGGGGCGGTATCTCAACCATAGGGAAGTATTTATTTTTAATAAAATTATGTACTATTCTACTCTTTGAATTTTGCTTTATGTCGGTGTTGGCCTCGCCGCAAGCTTTCTAAAAAAAAGTATACCTCGAATGGACAACGGATGCAATAGTTACGCTCGTTTTATGTTATAGTTCTCATTTTTCATGTACTTATACCCACGGTGTGCTGAACCACGTGGCCAAGGGATGTGGGATACCTTCCATGGTTCCTTGTGTATCCATAAACTCAGTAGTCTAGGCGCGGTTCATGATACGGTGGGCGAGTCCTCTACCGCGATGGAGTTCAATGCTGCATTGAATGTAGCATGCTGGCAGTAGGAGGTATTCTGGGTGGTATCTCAACCATAGGGAAGTATTTACTTTGTAAAAAATTATATACTATTCTACGCTTTGAATTTTGCTTTTTGTCGGTGTTGGTTTCGCCGCCAGCTTTCTAGAAAAAAAGTATGCCCCAAACGGACAACAGATGCAAGAGTTATGCTCGTTTTAGGTTATGGGTCTCCATTTTCATGTGCTTACATCCACGGTGTGATGAACCGCATGCCTGAATGATGTGGGTTACCTTCCATGGTTCCTTGTGTACCCATAAATGCAGTAGTCTAGGCGCGGTTCATGATATGGTGGGCAAGTCCTCCACCGCGATGGAGTTCGATGCTGTATTGAATGTAACATGCTAGCAGTAGGAGGTACTCGGGGCGATATCTCGACCATAGGGAAGTATTTATTTTTAATAAATTTATATACTATTCTACTCTTTTAGTTTTGCTTTTTGTCGGTGTTGGCCTGACCGCAAACTTTCTAGAAAAAAAGTATGCCCCGAACGGACAACAGATGCAAATGTTACGCTCGTTGAAGGTTATAGGTCTCATTTTTCGTGTGGTTACACCCACAGTGTGCTGAACCGAGTGGCCAAGGGATGTGGGTTACCTTCCATGGTTCCTTTTGTACCCATAAACTCTAGAGTCTAGGCGCGGTTCATGATACGGTGGGCGAGTCCTCTACCACGATGGAGTTCGATGCTGTCTTGAATGTAACATGCTGGTAGTAGGAGGTATTTGGGGTGGTATCTCAACCATAGGGAAGTATTTATTTTGCAAAAAATTATATACTATTCTACTCTTTGAATTTTGCTTTTTGTCGGTGTTGGCCTCGCTACAAGCTTTCTCAAAAAAAAAAGTATGCCCCGATCGGACAACGGATGTAGAAGTTATCCTTGTTTTAGGTTATTGGTCTCTTTTTTGTTTGCTTACACCCACGGTGTGATGAACCACATACCCGAATGATGTGGGTTACCTTCCATGGTTCCTTGTGTACCCATAAACTCGGTAGTCTAGGCGCGGTCCATGATACGGTGGGCGAGTCCTCCACCACGATGGAGTTCGACGCTGTATTGAATGTAATATGCTGGCATTAGGAGGTATTCGGGGTGGTATCTTAACCATAGGGTAGTATTTATTTTGAAAAAAATTATCTACTATTCTACTCTTAGAATTTCGCTTTTTGTCGATGTTAGCCTCGCCGCAAGCTTTCTAAAAAAAAAAGTATGCCCCGATCGGACAATGGATGCAAAAGTTATTCTTGTTTTAGGTTACAGTTCTCATTTTTCATGTGCTTACACCCACGGTGTGCTGAACCGCTTGGCCAAGGGATCTGGGTTACCTTCCATGGTTCCTTGTATACCCGTAAACTCGGTAGTCTAGGCGCGGTTCATGATACGGTGGGTGAGTCCTCCTCAACAATGGAGTTCGACGTTGTATTGAATGTAACATGCTAGCTGTAGGAGGTACTCGGGGCGGTATCTCAACCATAGGGAATTATTTATTTTTTGTAAAATGATATACTATTCTACTCGTTGAATTTTGCTTTATGTCGGTGTTGGCCTCGCCGTAAGCTTTCTAGAAAAAAAGTATGCCCCTAACAGACAATGGACGCAAAAGTTACGCTCGTTTTTTGTTATAGGTCTCATTTTCCATGTGCTTACACCCATGGTGTGCTGAACTGTGTGGCCGAGGGATGTGGGTTACCTTCCATGGTTCCTTGTGTACCCATAAACTCGATAGTATAGGCACGGTTCATGATACGGTGGGTGAGTCCTCCACCACGATGGAGTTCGACGCTGTATTCAAGGTGGTATCTTAACCATAGGGAAGTATTTTTTTTGAAAAACTTTATATACTATTCTACTCTTTGAATTTCGCTTTTTGTCGGTGTTGGCCTTGCTGCAAGCTTTCTAGAAAAAAAAAGTATACCCCGATCGGATAACGGATGCAAAAGTTATGCTCGTTTTTGGTTATAGGTCTCATTTTTCATGTGCTTACACCCACGGTGTGCTGAACCGCGTGGCCGTGGGATGTGGGTTACCTTCCATGGTTCCTTGTATAGCCATAAACTCGGTAGTCTAGGTGCGGTTCATGATACGGTGGATGAGTCCTCCACAGCGATGAAGTTCAGCGTTGTATTCAATGTAACATGCTAGCTGTAGGAGGTACTCATGGCGGTATCTCAACCATAGGGATGTATTTATTTTTTTTTAAATTATATACTATTCTACTCTTTGAATTCTACTTTTTGTCGGTGTTGGCCTCACCGCTAGCTTTCTAGAAAAAAAGTATGCCCCTAACAGACAACGGACATAAAAGTTACGCATGTTTTAGGTAATAGGTCTCATTCTTCATTTGCTTACACCCACGGTGTGCTGAACCGCGTGGACGAGGGATGTGGGTTACCTTCCATGGTTCCTTGTGTACCCATAAACTCGGTAGTATAGGCGCGGTTCATGATACAGTGGGTGAGTCCTCCACTACGATGGAGTTCGACGCTGTATTGAATGTAACATGCTGGCAGTAGGAGGTATTCGGGGCGGTATCTTAACCCTTGGGAAGTATTTATTTTGAAAAAAATTATATACTATTCTACTCTTTGAATTTTTCTTTTTGTCAGTGTTGGCCTCGCCGCAAGCTTTCTAGAAAAAAAAAGTATACCCCGATCGGACAACGGATGCAAAAGTTATGCTCGTTTTAGGTTATAGGTCTCATTTTTCATATGCTTACGCCCACGGTGTGCTGAACCGCGTGGCCGTGGGATATGGGTTACCTTCCATGGTTCCTTGTATAGCCATAAACTCGGTAGTCTAGGCGCAGTTCATGATACGGTGGGCGAGTCCTCCATAGCGATGAAGTTCGACGTTGTATTCAATGTAACATGCTAGCAGTAGGAGGTACTCAGGGCGGTATCTCAACCATAGGGATGTATTTTAAAATTATATACTATTCTACTCGTTGAATTTCGCTTTTTGTCGGTGTTGGCCTCGCCATAAGCTTTCTAGAAAAAGAGTATGCCCCTAACAGACAATGGACGCAAAAGTTACGCTCGTTTTTGGTTATATGTCTCATTTTTCATGTGCTTACATCCATGGTGTGCTGAACCGTGTGGCCGAGGGATGTGGGTTACCTTCCATGGTTCCTTGTATACCCATAAACTCGATAGTCTAGGCGCGGTTCATGATACGGTGGGTGAGTCCTCCATAGCGATGAAGTTCGACTTTGTATTCAATCTAACATGCTAGCAGCAGGAGGTACTCAGGGCAGTATCTCAACCATAGGGATGTATTTATTTTTTGTAAAATTATATACTAATATACTCTTTGAAATTTTGCTTTTTGTCAGTGTTAGCCTCGCCGCAAACTTTCTAGAAAAAAGTATACCCCTAACAGACAACGGACGCAAAAGTTACGCTTGTTTTAGGTTATAGGTCTCATTTTTCATGTGCTTACACCCACGGTGTGCTGAACCGTGTGGCCGAGGGATGTGGGTTACCTTGCATGGTTCCTTGTGTACCCATAAACTTGGTAGTCTAGGCGGGGTTCATGATACGGTGGGCGAGTCCTCCACCATGATGGAGTTCGATGCTGTATTGAATGTAACATGCTGGCAGTAGGAGGTATTCGGGGCAGTATCTTAACCATAGGGAAGTATTTATTTTGAATAAAATATATACTGTTCTACTCTTTGAATTTCGCTTTTTTTCAGTGTTGGCCTCTCCGCAAGCTTTCTAGAAAAAAAAAGTATGCCCCGATCGGACAACGGATGCAAAAGTTATGCTCGTTTTAGGTTATAGGTCTCATTTTTCATGTGCTTACACCCACGGTGTGCTGAATCGCTTGGCCGAGGGATGTGGGTTACCTTCCATGGTTCCTTGTATACTTGTAAACTCGGTAGTCTAGGCGCGGTTCATGATACAGTGGGTGAGTCCTCCACCACGATAGAGTTCGACACTGTATTGAATGTAATATGCTGGCAGTAGGAGGTACTCGAGGAAGTATCTCAACCATTGGGATATATTTATTTTTTTTAAAATTATATACTATTCTACTCTTTGAATATCACTTTTTGTCGGTGTTGGCCTCGCTGCAAGCTTTCTAGAAAAAAGTATGCCCCTAACAGATAATGGATGCAAAAGTTAAGCTCGTTTTAGGTTATGGGTCTCATTTTTCGTGTGCTTACACCCACGGTGTGCTGAACCGCGTGGCTGAGGGATGTGGGTTACCTTCCATGGTTCCTTGTGTCCCCAAAAACTCGGTAGTCTAGGTACAATTAATGATACGGTGGGCAAGTCCTCCATCACGATGGAGTTCGACGCTGTATTGAATGTAACATGCTGCCAGTAGGAGGTATTCGGGGTGGTATCTTAACCATAGGGAAGTATTTATTTTGAAAAAACTTATATACTATTCTACTCTTTGAATTTCGCTTTTTGTCGGTGTTGGCCTCGCCGTAAGCTTTCTAGAAAAAAAAGAATGCCCCTATCGGACAACGGATGCAAAAATTATGCTCATTTTAGATTACAGGTCTCATTTTTCATGTGCTTACACCCACGGTGTGCTGAACCGCGTTGCTGAGGGATGTGGGTTACCTTCCATGGTCCTTGTATAGCCATAAACTCGGTAGTCTAGGTGCGGTTTATGATACGGTGGGCGAGTGCTCCACAACGATGGAGTTCGACGTTGTATTGAATGTAATATACTAGCAGTAGGAGGTACTCGGGGCGATATCTCAACCAAAGGGAAGTATTTATTTTTTGTAAAATTATATACGATTCTACTCTTTGAATTTCTCTTTCTATTGGTGTTGGCCTTGCCGTAAGCTTTCTTGAAAAAAAGTATGCTCCTAACGGACAACGGACGCAAAAGTTACGCTCGTTTTAGGTTACGGGTCCCATTTTTCATGTGCTTACACCCACGGTGTGCTGAACTGCGTGGCTGAGGGATGTGGGTTACCTTCCATGGTTCCTTGTATACCCGTAAAATCGGTAGTCTAGGCGTGGTTCATGATATGGTGGGCGAGTCCTCCGCCACGATGGAGTTCGATGCTGTATTGAATGTAACATGCTGGTAGTAGGAGGTAATCGGGAAGGTATCTTAACCATAGGGAAGTATTTATTTTGTAAAAAATTATATACTTGTCAGTACTAATATCGGCAGTGGATCATAGGGCTACTCATGATCCTTATTTATCGGTAGAGGCATGCGCAAGGCTGAGAGTCGATGGACACACAAGGCGCAAGGTTTAGACAGGTTCGGGCCTCCCGGAGGATAACAACTCTACATCCTGTATTCTGTGTGTATTATGCGGTATAATCTAGTTGTCAATGAGAGAGCCCCTGCCCCTCCTTATATATCCGGGGGGCAGGGTTACATGGCAAGTCTCCTAGTCGGTTATAACATGATTCCCGACTAGGATTCTATCTCTAACTTTCTATCCCTAATATTGACTTATCGTCTACTCCAAGTAATAATCCGAGTAATTATCTTCATGGGCTCTATCTTTATTGGTCCCCAGCCCACTCGGAAATATATCCGAGTGGTGAGGTATCCCTGGTATATATATCCCACAGTAGCCCCCGAGAGATTTGCAAGTTAGTTATTGATCTTCAGTGGATTGACTAATGCTTCACCATGAATATAATTAAGCTTTTTCATGTACAACAACAAACTTGTAAAGGTCTCCAAGAATCTTCAAAAGGATTGTGCACCAAATAATATCCAGATGCAATGAATAAATCCACCTACTAGGTGTAGGTATAGCCCCCGACTCAGAAGGTATTTAGATCATAAAATATCTTGTGAGTCAAAAATAATAACACCGTATGTAAATCTGGATCTACCACTTTCTCCGACTGATTCGATGAGGAGTTTTAATACGGTAGCCCCCAAGATTAGTTCTACCACTCCAACTAACAAAAGGAACCATTGGTACTAATGAATCCGAGTGATACTTGATCAGATATATCAAGCATAGCAGTTAGCAAAATATCCGGATGATACTTGATCCAATATAACAAGTATAAGAGCCATCTAAAATGTCCAAGCAATACTTGATTAAATATAACAAATATAGCAGCCCTCAGGCGTGATTCCGTGTGAAAAAATAACAACTCTTGCAGGGCTCTCCAATATCGAGTAAGATCATAAGTAATCAATACCGAGTGATCCAATAATATAGTCGAATGATATAACAACTCGAGTCAAGAAGGCCGAGTGATCCAATAATGAAGCTGAATGATCCAATAACTCAGGATAACAAAACCGAGTGATGTTAATAAAATAGCTCCAGTTGATGTAGCTATTCTTAATATCCATCGAGCTAAAGACGAGCCCCCAACATAACAACTCAAAAGGTCCAAGGGATCGAAATTCTAGAAAGCATGAATAGTTGATCATGGCCGAGTGATCCAATGACTCGGCGCTCCGTGGCTGAGTGATCCAATGACTCGGCGATCCATGACTGAGTGATATCGATGAGATAACTGTAATACAAGAATACAAATAATGTAGTTATATGTAAAATTAATATAAAGTATTGATGAAACAAGGCCTTTAATATCTAAGTCTGTTGGATTTCTATTATTCGTCTAAGGCTTATGTTTGCTTAGAGTACAAGCAGAAATAATCGATCATTCAACCAACAAATATAAAAAACAAACAAGGTTCATTAGAAGAATGATGTGCACGATGATTTTGACAAACGACATGAGCCATAGAGCTAGACTGACAAATTTGGGTAATGGGAGTCAGACGGGCAACTAAGCAAAACAGTTGAACTCCTCCTAATACCAAGTATTTACCGCTAAAACTCATTCGGCCAAACATGTACGAGTCGAAATCAACCGAGAAAAATTATTGACCAATATTGTCAAGGAAAAAGGATGAATCCAAAAGAAACTCAAAACTATCACCATTAGATGAAGAACCTACGGCCTTCAAATCAAACTGGTATGAATAAAATAAAATAAACTATTAAGCTTACTTAGCTTTGTGATAGTAGATGAATTTGTAGATGAGCCATATGCAAGCCATAGACAAGCCCCCGAGCATGCGGCTTGATTGTCGATGTGAGTAACCCAATCACCATGTCGCCTGGCTGAGTGATTAATTACGTCGTCGAGTGGCTTTGAGTGCCCGAGTGATTCAATGTGTCAGTCGATTTGTCACGCCGAGTGATTGGGCGATTCAACAAGTGGCTTCGAATGCTTGAGTGACTCAATACATCACCAGTGTGCTTGTGCCTTCAGTCGTGTAGACGAGCCATTGCGTCGCCGAGTTGCTGACCCATCAGTCGAGAGTGGACAACCGGCCTCGCCATCTTGATCACCCGCCTAATTTTCAACACATGAATGACTCTCGGTGCTTCTCGGTTGAATTGACACGTGATGGCCAACTTAGGTCCAAACCAGCCTCCAAGTTGCGCCAAACGCCATGCAATTGACGGGATCAAATGCACTTGCAGTCGTCGTCTTGGAAACAAGTCACCGAGCTTCCGGTTTCACAGCTGCAATTTCATCAACTGATGATGATCCAAACCACCGAGTATCTTGCTCCGTGAAACTTATATCCATGCAAACAATAAGATTCCACGTGATGAGTACTCGGCTAATCCAGTTGATTAACACATGCAAAATAAAATAATGTGACAAAAAATAATGAAAAAAACATAGTATGCAGAATAATCCTTCCCTGATGCGTGCCTCGGAGTCGTCGTAGCTACGACACTGACTGATATGGCGCTTGTACGTGCGATCGGCCGAGTTGCCAAATCTAAGCTGATGCGAGTTACTGAACCATCAACTTTCTTTGAGCTGAATTCATCAAGGGTTCTCAGAGCTCGCAAGTCAAACACCCTGACCTTACGCAACTCTCGTATCCATGTAACAAAGTATAATATGAATATGGTTAGTGTTCTAAAAATTAAACTAATTAGCATACATGTATGAGTATGCAAGGTGGAATAGTGATAATATAAAATAAGAAGAAAACAAAACTTCCCTGACTGTAGACACGTAAACACCTCAGACTCGATTACGAGTTACAGTCCTAGTAGCGCCGGTTGAGCTGCCTATGCACCGAGTCGTCCTACCGTGTTGTCCGATGGTCAAGCTGCCTCCGAGTCACCAATGACGATCTAGCTTTGTCTCCATGCAGCTCCCGATCATACAAAATAACATCATCACGTGTACATTAAGTATTCCACTACTTAGGTTGATTAGTGGATAATATATGGACTAAAATATTGTAGAAAGAAAAATAAAGAAATAAAAATATTGTACATGTACGACACGGTGTGCTTCCGAGTCCTGGTTGCTCACGAAACCACGGCAGATTCGGGGCAGAAATAATTAACTTGGACGATCAGCATGTATGGAATAAAATAATGCAGAAAAGATAAAGAAGGAAAGACGATCTAGGATTCCCTGATTTCAAATGCTTTGTCAACTCGGATCGGCGGATTAGCTTCCAAGTACGTAGGCTAACACACATCCGGATCTCGACGAGTTTGTCGGCTGCTTCCTCGATCTAACCCGCCAAAACAGGTCGCCTCGCCAGATGAGGTTGCCTCCGCTCAATCACTACCGACGAAGATCCATACTTTTCCAAAAGCTTGGCCATCGAACTCGACAAGTCGATCAGCGCGCTGCCTGTACCTGGCGCGCCAACTGTCAATACTAATATCGGCAGTGGATCATAGGGCTACCCATGATCTTTGTTTATCGGTAGAGGCATGCACGAGACCGAGAGTCGATGGACACACAAGACGCAAGGTTTAGACAGGTTCGGGCCTCCCGGAGGATAACAACCCTATGTCCTGTATTTTGTGGTGTATTATGCGGTATAATCTAGTTGTCAATGAGAGAGCCCCTGCCCCTCCTTATATATCCGAGGGGCAGGGTTACATGGCAAGTCTT
This sequence comes from Eleusine coracana subsp. coracana, assembly GCA_032690845.1. NCBI lineage: Eukaryota > Viridiplantae > Streptophyta > Magnoliopsida > Poales > Poaceae > Eleusine > Eleusine coracana. The sequence goes on from MU847656.1 coordinate 30,448, forward strand.
CTAGTCGGTTACAACATGATTTCTGACTAGGATTCTATCTCTAACTTTCTATCCCTAATATTGACTTATTGTCTACTCCAAGTAATAATCGAAGTAATTATCTTCATGGGCTTTATCTTTATTGGTCCCCAGCCCACTCGGCAATATATCCGAGTGGTGAGGTATCCCTGGTATATATATCCCACAATACTATTCTACTCTTTAAATTTTGCTTTTTATTGGTGTTGGCCTCGCCACAAGCTTTCTAGAAAAAAGAAGTATGTCCCGATCGGATAAGGGATGCAAAAGTTATGCTCGTTTTAGGTTATAGGTCTCATTTTTTATATTCTTACACCCACGGTGTGCTGAACCACGTGGCCGAGGGATGTGGGCTACCTTCCATGGTTCATTGTATACCCGTAAACTCTGTAGCCTAGGCGTAGTTCATGATACGGTGGGCGAGTCCTCCACAGCGATGGAGATCGACGTTGAATTGAATGTAACATGCTAGCAGTAGAAGGTACTCATGGCGGTATCTCAACCATATGGAAGTATTTATTTTTTGTAAAATTATATACTATTCTACTCTATGAATTTCGCTTTCTATTGGTGTTGGCCCTGCCACAAGCTTTTTAGAAAAAAAGTATGCCCCTAATGGGCAAGGACGCAAAAGTTACGCTCGTTTAGGTTATAGGTCTCATTTTTCATGTGCTTACACCCACGGTGTGCTGAACCGCGTGGCAGAGGGATGCGGGTTACCTTCCATGGATCCTTGTGTACCCATAAACTCAGTAGTCTAGGCGCGGTTCATGATACGGTGGGCGAGTCCTCCACCATGATGGAGTTCGACGGTGTATTGAATGTAACATGCTGGCAGTAGGAGGTATTTGGGGCGGTATCTTAACCATAGGGAAGTATTTATTTTGAAAAAACTTATATACTATTTTACTCTTTGTATTTCGCTTTTTGTCGGTGTTGGCCTCGCCGCAAGCTTTCTAGAAAAAAAAGTATGCCCCGATCGGACAACGGACGCAAAAGTTATGATCGTTTTAGGTTAAGGGTCTCATTTGTCATGTGCTTACACCAATGGTGTGCTGAACCGCGTGGCCGAGGGATGTGGGTTACCTTCCATGGTTCCTTGTATAGCCATAAACTCGGTAGTCTAGGCGCGGTTCATGATACGGTGGACGAGTCCTCCACAGCAATAGAGTTCGACATTGTATTGAATGTAACATGCTAGCAATAGGACATACTCGGGGCGGTATCTCAACCATAGGGAAGTGATGAGAACATCACACCTATGGATACACGCAACACTCCTCCAACTAAGATGAAAGCTCATGTGCATCACCTGAATTTACAGGTGACTTCATTTCTAATGTTTTGTTTATGTGATTTTGAGAATAGATTACTATCTAATGATTTAATTATTGTTAGGAACCATGGAGATGATGATGATATAGCTGAGGAGGTGATTAGAGGCGTGATGGGCCAGCAAGGACGTCCAAGCCAAGGTGGAAGCCCAATCTAAAACCGACTTTGAGTCTGTTTCAGAGCCCAGGACCAGTCTGCACTAGAACGGACGCCCAGAACGCATACGGACTCAGATTTGGACGTTCTACATATGCCTGGAAACGCAACAAAAAGATCTTTCCAACCCAACTGGTTCCATATCAAAATTCATCGCGAGCCGTTGGCAATCGTCGAAACAAGTTGATATACAGAATCGGTCCTGGTGCTGCGACACCGTAATCGGTCTTTGGGCCATGTATCGAGTTGAGCCCACTTAGGGCTGCATCCAGGGGGTCTTGCACGACCCTAGGGTCCTCATATACAGCCGCCGCCTCTTCATTAGGGTTTGGGGTTTTGCTTAGATTATTCTGTTCATAACAGTTTCGCCATCATCACGGTTTGTGAGACCCCAACTTCGTGAGATTTATAATACATATGCAATTGTGTTGCTTTCTTCTTTGCTCTTGCTTGTGTTCTTGATTCGCAGGAAGGAATTAGCCTTCTTGGCGAGGTCAATCATTTTAGGACGATTGATAACCAGAGGAGTCATCGTGCAGCGATTGCGGGGTTTAGAACGTGCTGTTCTGAAGCCGGATCGATTTGTGTGTCGCCTCCGACCAAATCAACGTATCCAGAACCTTTCGGAAGATCGGGAACCCTTGTCCACATCAAGTGGTAATCAGAGCTTCAGGTACACCGTTAGGTTCACCCTTATCTCTTTTATTTTGTTCAGTTCTAAACTCCAGAAAACTACCCTACAAAAAAATTTGTTCATCGTGTTTCCGCTGTCCTATATCCCCCTTGTGCTATGCAATTTTCAGTTTAGTTTGCTTCTCTGAATTTTAGTCCCTACAAGGTCATTGTATTGCTGGTCTAGTGCTTGTTCTTTGGTCTTGTTTGAGTGGTGCATGTCCTTGTTCATAGAGAATCATGAAAAAAAAAATTCAGTTTGTTGCACACATTGAGAGTTTTGGAATAATATACTATCTATCTCTGTGACTATCATATTCAGATTATAATATTGCTTATGCTAGAATATATTTTCCTTTTTCTTTCTAGTACTAATACCTTGCTGCAGTTCTGATTCACAAGAAAAGAAAAGAAAAAGGCAAAAGTGCACAAGAGGAAAAAGCTGCACAAAAAAGAGAAGTAGAAAAAGGCAAAGATAAAAATTCAGAATTGCTTGCAGCCTTTGCATTCTTTGTTAAGTCATTCGCTTGCTTGATTGAACTAGGTCCGAGACAAGTTTAGGCCGGTGACATAGACTAGCTTGGGACTATTATTCAGTTTTGCAATTTCTGAATTGAGATCTTGCTAATCCTTGCTACCTAATATTGCCTATCCAAGCTCCATATATATCCTTCCGAACAGGCATAAATTTTTGACTCTCGCAATTGTCAGTTCACACTCTCCAAGGTATCCTTTGCTTGCTGTAATTAAAAACTTTGTAAAGGCTTGGTGAGATGCTTCCATTTTCTTGTTGAGAGTTTCCACCATTATTACATAGTAGTGATAGGAAAATATACTCTTGTTTGCTACTAACAATGACAGGTTCCAATACTCATGGGAATGAATTGATGGCATCTCATGATGATAAGAGTGTTGTAGCACAACGAGTGTTCAGTTCTCAAATGGAGAAGGTAGAGCAAAATCAATTAAACAATTTATTCCAGACTCACTTTGTTGTGAAGGATCGACGTTGTCGTGTCATCATTGATGGAGAGACTAGCCACAACATTGTAAGCTTGGAGTTGGTCGAGAAGCTTGGCTTGACCACACAACCACACCCATGTCCATACTACATCCAATGGGTAAATTCTTGTGGTAAGATAAAGGTAGATCAAATTGCACGCATTGAATTTTTTATTGGTTCTTACAAGGATAGTGCAGAATTTGATATAGTACCTATGCAAGCATGTCATGTGTTATTAGGTAAACCTTGGATATCTACAAATAATGTTTCACATAATGCCATTGCTAATAGCTACTCATTTAAATACAATGGTAGAAGGGTTACTCTTAAACCTATGACTGCTGCTGAAATTTTAGAAGAGGACCAACAAAGATTTGAGAGAAGAAAGAATGAACCATTTAGGATAGAATGGGCTATTTCAAATGTTGCAACACTTCCATCAAAATCTGAATTACTAGAGGATGAATATATTTCTTTACCTCTTGTTGCAATTAATACATTTGAACATCTACATAAAGAAGATGATAGTGGAAAGGATAAAGAACAGGTTGTTGCTTCAGGTAAAAGCTTTTTTGATGTGATGAATTGTTCCAATAATCTTGCTGTATTGGAATCTTATGATGATGTTTCTTTGTTACAAGTTGATTTATCTATTGGTCCTTGTGATAAAGAGGAGTTGTGTGCCAATGCTTCACTTATACCTTTGCCACAACAAATAAATGAGCTTGATGCTTTTGCTTATGATTCACCTATGGGTGCTGAAATAAAACATTTGATTTTAGTTACATGTGAAAAGGATGAGCAGAAATTGTTGACTTCTCTAAACACTTTGGGTTATATTGAATTTGATGTTCTTTGTGATCTAAATGCCATTGAGAAGAAAATCTTTTCTCAAACTGAATTTCCTTTATTGACAAGAAATAATTTTCATGCTATTGGCTATTATGATCATAGAGGTTTGTTTACGGTGCATAGAGTTTATATTTCTTCAACATTGAAACCTCCTTGTGTTGTGCAACTCAATGAGACACTAGAAAACTGCAATAAAAATTGTCATGTCATATCAAGTTTTTCTACTGTTTCTAAGATCACACATTTTCTAACTTGTCATAAGAGTGAGGATGATGTTCATACTACTGGCCAATTTTTCAAAGATGTTGTTCGGTTGTGTGACATGCCTTCTACTGTAGTTTCACATTCTAATGATAATTTTTATAACGCATATAAACATGAGGTGCATCCCAAGTTTGGGAATAATTCTATATTTCATATTTCAGATTTGAGACAAATATTCGGAGAAAGAGATGGGATCGAGTCGAGGACGACTCTAATTCAAAAGGGGGAGAATGATGAGAACATCACACCTATGGATACATGCAACACTCCTCCAACTAAGATGAAAGCTCAAGTGCATCACCTGAATTTACAGGTGACTTCGTTTCTAATGTTTTGTTTATATGATTTTGAGAATAGATTGTTACCTAATAATTTAATTATTGTTAGGAACCATGGAGATGATGATGATATAGCTGAGGAGGTGATTGGAGGCGTGATGGGCCAGCAAGGACGTCCAAGCCAAGGTGGAAGCCCAATCTAAAACCGACTTTGAGTCAGTTTCGGAGCCCAGGACCAGTCTGTACTAAAATGGACGCCCAGAACGCATACGGACTCGGATTTGGACGTTCTATATGCCTGGAAACATAACGAAAAGATCTTTCCAACCCAACTGGTCCCATATCAAAATTCATCGCGAGCCGTCGGCAATCGTTGAAACAAGTTGATATACAGAATCTGTCCTGGTGCTGTGACACCGTAATCGGTCTTTGGGCCATGTATCGAGTTGAGCCCACTTAGGGCTGCGTCCAGGGGGTCTTGCACAACCCTAGGGTCCTCATATACAGCCGCCGCCTCTTCATTAGGGTTTGGGGTTTTGCATAGATTATTCTGTTCATAACAGTTTCGCCGTTATCACGGTTTGTGAGACCCCAACTTCGTGAGATTTATAATACATATGCAATTGTGTTGCTTTCTTCTTTGCTCTTGCTTGTGTTCTTGATTCGCAGGCAGGGATTAGCCTTCTCGGCGAGGTCAATCGTTTTAGGACGGTTGATAACCAAAGGAGACGTCGTGCTGCGATTGCGGGGTTTAGAACGTGCTCTTCTGAAGCCGGATCGATTTGTGTGTCACCTCCGACCAAATCAATATATCCGGAACCTTTCGGAAGATCGGGAACCCTTGTGCACATCAGGAAGTATTTATTTTTTGTAAAATTGTATACTATTCTACTCTTTTAATTTCGCTTTTTGTCGATGTTAGCCTTACCGCAAGCTTTCTAGAAAAAAGGTATGCCCTTAACAGACAACGGACGCAAAAGTTACGCTCGTTTTAGGTTATAGGTCTCATTTTTCATGTGCTTACACCCATGGTGTACTGAACCGTGTGGCCGTGGGATGTGGGTTACCTTCCATGGTTCCTTGTGTACCCATAAACTCTGTAGTCTAGGCGCGGGTCATGATACGGTGGGCGAGTCCTCCACCACGATGGAGTTCGACGCTGTTTTGAGTGTAACATGGTGGCAGTAGGAGGTATTTGGGGCGGTATCTTAACCATAGGGAAGTATTTATTTTGAAAAAAATTATATACTATTCTACTCTTTGAAATTTGCTTTTTGTCGGTGTTGGCCTCGCTGCAAGCTTTCTAGACAAAAAAGTATGCCCTGGTCGGACAACGGATACAAAAGTTATGCTCGTTTTAGGTTCTAGGTCTCATTTTCCATGAGCTTACACCCACGGTGTGTTGAACCGCGTGGCCGAGGGATGTGGGTTACCTCCCATAGTTCCTTGTATAGCCATAAACTCGGTAGTCCAGGCGCGTTTCATGATACGGTGGACGAGTCCTCCACAGCAATAGAGTTCGACATTGTATTGAATGTAACATGCTAGAAGTAGGACGTACTCGGGGCGGTATCTCAACCATAGGGAAGTATTTATTTTTTGTAAAATTATATAATATTCTACTCTTTGAATTTCGCTTTCTATCAGTATTGGCCGGCCGCAAGCTTTCTAGAAAAAGAGTATGCCCCTAACAGACAACGGACGCAAAAGTTTTGCTCGTTTTAGGATATAGGTCTCATTTTTCTTGTGCTTACACCCACGGTGTGCTGAACCACGTGGCCGAGGGATGTGGGTTACCTTCCATGGTTCCTTGTGTACCCATAAACTCGGTAGTCTAGGCGCGGTTCATGATACGGTAGGCGAGTCCTCCACCACGATGGAGTTTGACGCTGTATTGAATGTAACATGATGGCACTAGGAGGTATTCATGGCAGTATCTTAACCATAGGGAAATATTTATTTTCAAAAAAATTATATACTACTCTACTCTTTGAATTTTGGTTTTTGTCGATGTTGGCCTCGCCGCAAGCTTTCTAGAAAAAAAAAGTATGCCCGGATCGGACAACGGACGCAAAAGTTACGCTCGTTTTAGGTTAAGGGTCTCATTTTTCATGTGCTTACACCCACGGTGTGCTGAACCGCGTGGCCGAGGGATGTGGGTTACCTTCCATCATTCCTTGTGTACCCATAAACTCGGTAGTCTAGGCGCGGTTCATGATACGGTGGGCGAGTCCTCCACCACGATAGAGTTCGACGTTGTATTGAATGTAACATGGTGGCAGTAGGAGGTACTCAGGGATGTATCTCAACCATAGGGATGTATTTATTTTTTGTAAAATTATATGCTATTTACTCTTTGAATTTGGCTTTTTGTCGGTATTGGCCTCGCCGCAAGCTTTCTAGAAAAAAGTATGCCCCTAACAGACAACGGACGCAAAAGTTACGCTCGTTTTAGGTTATAGGTCTCATTTTTCATGTGCTTACACCCATAGTGTGTTGAACCACATGGCCGTGGGATGTGGGTTACCTTCCATGGTTCCTTGTGTATCCATAAACATGGTAGTCTAGGCACGATTCATGATACGGTGGGTGAGTCCTCCACCATGATGGAATTTGACACTGTATTGAATGTAACATGCTGGCAGTAGGACGTATTCGGGGTAGTATCTTAACCATCGGAATGTATGGTTTTTGAAACAAATTATATACTATTCTACTCTTTGAATTTTGCTTTTTGTCAGCATTGGCCTCGCCGCAAGCTTTCTAGAAAAAAAACGTATTCCCCGATCGGACAACGGACGCAAAAGTTACGCTCGTTTTAGGTTATAGGTCTCATTTTTCATGTGCTTACACCCATGGTGTAATGAACCACGTGGCTGAGGGATGTGGGTTACCTTCCATGGTTCCTTGTGTATCCATAAACTTGGTAGTCTAGGCACGATTCATGATACGGTGGGCGAGTCCCCCACCACGATGGAGTTTGACACTGTATTAAATGTAACATGCTGGCAGTAGGACATATTCGGGGCAGTATCTTAACTATAGGAAAGTATTTATTTTGAAACTAATTATATACTATTCTACTCTTTGAATTTCACTTTTTGTCAGCATTGGCCTCCCCGCAAGCTTTCTAGAAAAAAAAGTATTCCCCGATCGGACAACGGACGCAAAAGTTATGCTCGTTTTAGGTTATAGGTCTCATTTTTCATGTGCTTACACCAATGGTGTGTTGAACCACATGGCCGTGGGATGTGGGTTACCTTCCATGGTTCCTTGTGTATCCATAAACATGGTAGTCTAGGCACGATTCATGATACGGTGGGTGAGTCCTCCACCATGATGGAATTTGACACTGTATTGAATGTAACATGCTGGCAGTAGGACGTATTCGGGGTAGTATCTTAACCATCGGAATGTATGGTTTTTGAAACAAATTATATACTATTCTACTCTTTGAATTTTGCTTTTTGTCAGCATTGGCCTCGCCGCAAGCTTTCTAGAAAAAAACGTATTCCCCGATCGGACAACGGACGCAAAAGTTACGCTCGTTTTAGGTTATAGGTCTCATTTTTCATGTGCTTACACCCATGGTGTAATGAACCACGTGGCTGAGGGATGTGGGTTACCTTCCATGGTTCCTTGTGTATCCATAAACTTGGTAGTCTAGGCACGATTCATGATACGGTGGGCGAGTCCCCCACCACGATGGAGTTTGACACTGTATTAAATGTAACATGCTGGCAGTAGGACATATTCGGGGCAGTATCTTAACTATAGGAAAGTATTTATTTTGAAACTAATTATATACTATTCTACTCTTTGAATTTCACTTTTTGTCAGCATTGGCCTCCCCGCAAGCTTTCTAGAAAAAAAAGTATTCCCCGATCGGACAACGGACGCAAAAGTTATGCTCGTTTTAGGTTATAGGTCTCATTTTTCATGTGCTTACACCAATGGTGTGTTGAACCACATGGCCGTGGGATGTGGGTTACCTTCCATGGTTCCTTGTGTATCCATAAACATGGTAGTCTAGGCACGATTCATGATACGGTGGGTGAGTCCTCCACCATGATGGAATTTGACACTGTATTGAATGTAACATGCTGGCAGTAGGACGTATTCGGGGCAGTATCTTAACCATCGGAATGTATGGTTTTTGAAACAAATTATATACTATTCTACTCTTTGAATTTTGCTTTTTGTCAGCATTGGCCTCGCCGCAAGCTTTCTAGAAAAAAAATGTATTCCCCGATCGGACAACAGACGCAAAAGTTACGCTCGTTTTAGGTTATAGGTCTCATTTTTCATGTGCTTACACCCATGGTGTAATGAACCACGTGGCTGAGGGATGTGGGTTACCTTCCATGGTTCCTTGTGTATCCATAAACTTGGTAGTCTAGGCACGATTCATGATACGGTGGGCGAGTCCCCCACCACGATGGAGTTTGACACTGTATTAAATGTAACATGCTGGCAGTAGGACATATTCGGGGCAGTATCTTAACTATAGGAAAGTATTTATTTTGAAACTAATTATATACTATTCTACTCTTTGAATTTCACTTTTTGTCAGCATTGGCCTCCCCGCAAGCTTTCTAGAAAAAAAAAGTATTCCCCGATCGGACAACGGACGCAAAAGTTATGCTCGTTTTAGGTATAGGTCTCATTTTTCATGTGCTTACACCAATGGTGTGTTGAACCACGTGGCCGAGGGATGCGGGTTACCATCCATGGTTCCTTGTGTACCCATAAACTCGGTAGTCTAGGTGCGATTCATGATACGGTAGGCGAGTCCTCCACCACGATAGAGTTCGACGTTGTATTGAATGTAACATGGTGGCAGAAGGAGGTACTCAGGGCTGTATCTCAACCATAGGGATGTATTATTTTTTGTAAATTATATGCTATTTACTGTTTGAATTTTGCTTTTTGTTGGTGTTGGCCTTGCCGCAAGCTTTCTAGAAAAAAAGTATGCCCCTAACAGACAACAGACGCAAAGTTACGCTCATTTTAGGTTATAGGTCTCATTTTTCATGTGCGTACACCCATGGTGTGTGAACCACATGGCCGAGGGATGTGGGTTACCTTCCATGGTTCCTTGTGTATCCATAAACTTGGTAGTCTAGGCACGATTCATGATACGGTGGGCGAGTCCTCCACCACGATGGAGTTTGACACTGTTTTGAATGTAACATGCTGGCAGTAGGACGTATTCGGGGCAGTATCTTAACCATAGGAAAGTATGGTTTTTGAAACAAATTACATACTATTCTACTCTTTGAATTTTTCTTTTTGTCAGCATTGGCCTCGCCGCAAGCTTTTTGGAAAAAAAAAGTATTCCCCGATCGGACAACGGACGCAAAAGTTACGCTCGGTTTAGGTTATAGGTCTCATTTTTCATGTGCTTACACCCATGGTGTGTTGAACCACATGGCCGAGGGATGTGGGTTACCTTCCATGGTTCCTTGTGTATCCATAAACTTGGTAGTCTAGGCACGATTCATGATACGGTGGGTGAGTCCTCCACCACGATGGAGTTTGACACTGTATTGAATGTAACATGCTGGCAGTAGGACGTATTCGGGGCAGTATCTTAACCATAGGAAGTATGGTTTTTGAAACAAATTATATACTATTCTACTCTTTGAATTTTTGCTTTTTGTCAGCATTGGCCTCGCCGCAAGCTTTCTAGAAAAAAAAAGTATTCCCCGATCGGACAACGGACGCAAAAGTTACGCTCGGTTTAGGTTATAGGTCTCATTTTTCATGTGCTTACACCCATGGTGTGTTGAACCACGTGGCCGAGGGATGTGGGTTACCTTCCATGGTTCCTTGTGTATCCATAAACTTGGTAGTCTAGGCATGATTCATGATACGGTGGGCGAGTCCTCCACCACGATGTAGTTTGACGCTGTATTAAATGTAACATGCTGGCAGTAGGACGGTATTCAGGGGCAGGTATCTTAACCATAGGAAAGTATTTATTTTGAAACAAATTATATACTATTTACTCTTTGAATTTTGCTTTTTGTCAGCATTGGCCTCACCGCAAGCTTTCTAGAAAAAAAAAGTATTCCCCGATCGGACAACGGACTGCAAAAGTTACGCTCGTTTTAGGTTATAGTCTCATTTTTCATGTGCTTACACCCATGGTGTGTGTTGAACCACATGGCCGAGGGATGTGGGTTACCTTCCATGGTTCCTTGTGTATCCATAAACGTGGTAGTCTAGGCACGATTCATGATACGGTGGGTGAGTCCTCCACCACGATGGAGTTTGACCCTGTATTGAATGTAACATGCTGGCAGTAGGACGTATTCGGGCAGTATCTTAACCATAGGGAAGTATGGTTTTTGAAACAAATTATATACTATTCTACTCTTTGAATTTTGCTTTTTGTCAGCATTGGCCTCGCCGCAAGCTTTCTAGAAAAAAAAAGTATTCCCCGATCGGACAACGGACGCAAAAGTTACGCTCGTTTTAGGTTATAGGTCTCATTTTTCATGTGCTTACACCCATGGTGTGTTGAACCACGTGGCCGAGGGATGTGGGTTACCTTCCATGGTTCCTTGTGTATCCATAAACTTGGTAGTCTAGGCACGATTCATGATACGGTGGGCGAGTCCTCCACCACGATGGAGTTTGACACTGTATTGAATGTAACATGCTGGCAGTAGGACGTATTCGGGGGCAGTATCTTAACCATAGGAAAGTATTTATTTTGAAACTAATTATATACTATTCTACTCTTTGAATTTCCTTTTGTCAGCATTGGCCTCGCCGCAAGCTTTCTAGAAAAAAAAAGTATTCCCCGATCGGACAACGGACGCAAAAGTTATGCTCGTTTTAGGTTATAGGTCTCATTTTTCATGTGCTTACACCCATGGTGTGTTGAACCACATGGCCGGGGATGTGGGTTACCTTCCATGGTTCCTTGTGTATCCATAAACATGGTAGTCTAGGCACGATTCATGATACGGTGGGTGAGTCCTCCACCACGATGGAGTTTGACGCTGTATTAATGTAACATGCTGGCAGTAGGACGTATTCGGGGCAGTATCTAACCATAGGAAAGTATGTTATTTGAAACAAATTATATACTATTCTACTCTTTGAATTTTGCTTTTTGTCAGCATTGGCCTCCACGCAAGCTTTCTAGAAAAAAAAAGTATTCCCCGATCGGACAACGGACTGCAAAAGTTATCGCTCGTTTTAGGTTATAGGTCTCATTTTTTCATGTGCTTACACCCATGGTGTGTTGAACCACATGGCCGAGGGATGTGGGTTACCTTCCATGGTTCCTTGTGTATCCATAAACTGTGGTAGTCTAGGCACGATTCATGATACGGTGGGTGAGTCCTCCACCACGATGGAGTTTGACACTGTATTGAATGTAACATGCTGGCAGTAGGACGTATTCGGGGCAGTATCTTAACCATAGGAAAGTATGGTTTTTTGAAACAAATTATATACTATTCTACTCTTTGAATTTTGCTTTTGTCAGCATTGGGCCTCGCCGCAAGCTTTCTGAAAAAAAAAAGTATTCCCCGATCGGACAACGGACGCAAAAGTTACGCTCGGTTTAGGTTATAGGTCCTCATTTTTCATGTGCTTACACCCATGGTGTGTGAACCACGTGGCCGAGGGATGTGGGTTACCTTCCATGGTTCCTTGTGTATCCATAAACTTGGTAGTCTAGGCGCGGTTCATGATCGATGGGCGAGTCCTCCACCACGATGGAGTTCGACGCTGTATTAAATGTAACATGCCTGGCAGTAGGACATATTCGGGGCAGTATCTTAACCATAGGAAAGTATTTATTTTGAAACAAATTACATACTATTCTACTCTTGAATTTGCTTTTTGTCAGCATTGGCCTCGCCGCAAGCTTTCTAGAAAAAAAAAGTATTCCCCGATCGGACAACGGACGCAAAATGTTAGCTCGTTTTAGGTTATAGGTCTCATTTTCATGTGCTTACACCCACGGGTGCTGAACCAGCGTGGACGAGGGATGAGGGTTACCTTCCATGGTTCCTTGTGTATCCATAAACTTGGTAGTCTAGGCGCTGATTTCATGATACGTGGGCGAGTCCTCCACCACGATGGAGTTGACGCTGTATTAAATGTAACATGCTGGCAGTAGGAGGTATTCAGGGGCGGTATCCTAACCATAGGGAAGTATTTATTTTGAAACAAATTATATACTATTTACTCTTTGAATTTTGCTTTTTGTCAGCATTGGCCTCACCGCAAGCTTTCTAGAAAAAAAAAGTATTCCCCGATCGGACAACGGACGCAAAAGTTACGCTCGTTTTAGGTTATAGGTCTCATTTTTCATGTGCTTACACCCATGGTGTGTTGAACCACATGGCCGAGGGATGTGGGTTACCTTCCATGGTTCCTTGTGTATCCATAAACTTGGTAGTCTAGGCACGATTCATGATACGGTGGGGAGTCCTCCACCACGATGGAGTTTGACACTGTATTGAATGTAACATGCTGGCAGTAGGACGTATTCGGGGCCGTATCTTAACCATAGGAAAGTATGGTTTTTGAAACAATTATATACTATTCTACTCTTTGAATTTTGCTTTTTGTCAGCATTGGCCTCGCCGCAAGCTTTCTAGAAAAAAAAAGTATTCCCGATCGGACAACGGACGCAAAAGTTACGCTCGTTTAGGTTATAGGTCTCATTTTTCATGTGCTTACACCCATGGTGTGTTGAACCACGTGGCCGAGGGATGTGGGTTACCTTCCATGGTTCCTTGTGTATCCATAAACTTGGTAGTCTAGGCAGGATTCATGATACGGTGGGCGAGTCCTCCACCACGATGTGAGTTTGACACTGTATTTAAATGTAACATGCTGGCAGTAGGACGTATTCGGGGCAGTATCTTAACCATAGGAAAGTATTATTTTGAAACAAATTATATACTATTCTACTCTTTGAATTTGCTTTTTGTCAGCATTGGCCTCGCCGCAAGCTTTCTAGAAAAAAAAAGTATTCCCCGATCGGACAACGGACGCAAAAGTTACGCTCGGTTTAGGTTATAGGTCTCATTTTTCATGTGCTTACCACCCATGGTGTGGTTGAACCACAGTGGCCGAGGGATGTGGTGTTACCCTTCCATGGTTCCTTGTGTATCCATAAACTTGGTAGTCTAGGCAGCGAGTTCATGATACGATGGGTGGTCCTCCACACGATGGAGTTCGACGCTGTATTAAATGTAACATGCTGGCAGTAGGACGTATTCGGGCAGTATCTTAACCATAGGAAGTATGTTATTTTGAAACAAATATATACTATTCTACTCTTTGAATTTTGCTTTTTGTCAGCATTGGCCTCGCCGCAAGCTTTCTAGAAAAAAAAAGTATTCCCCGATCGGACAACGGACGCAAAAGTTACGCTCGTTTTAGGTATAGGTCTCATTTTTCATGTGCTTACACCCATGGTGTGTTTGAACACCGGTGGCCGAGGGATGTGGGTTACCTTCCATGGTTCCTTGTGTATCCATAAACTTGGTAGTCTAGGCACGGATTCATGATACGATGGGCGAGTCCCTCCACCACGATGGAGTTTGACCTGTATTAAATGTAACATGCTGGCAGGTAGGACATATTCGGGGGCAGTATCTTAACCATAGGAAAGTATTTATTTTTGAAACAATTATATACTATTCTATCTTTGAATTTTGCTTTTGTCAGCATTGGCCTGCCGCAAGCTTTCTAGAGAAAAAAAGTATTCCCCGATCGGACAACGGACGCAAAGGTTATGCTCGTTTAGGTTATAGGTCTCATTTTTCATGTGCTTACACCCACTGGTGTGTTGAACCCCGTGGCCGAGGGATGTGGGTTTACCCTTCCATGGTTCCTTGTGTATCCATAAACTGGTATCTAGGCCATGATTCATGATACGGTGGGCGAGGTCCTCCACCACGATGGAGTTTGACGCTGTATTAATTGTAACATGCTGGCAGTAGGAGTATTCAGGGCGGTATCCTAACCATAGGGAAGTAGTTATTTTGAAACAAATTATATACTATTTACTCTTTGAATTTTGCTTTTTGTCAGCATTGGCCTCATCGCAAGCTTTCTAGAAAAAAAAGTATTCCCCGATCGGACAACGGACGCAAAAGTTACGCTCGTTTTAGGTTATAGGTCTCATTTTTCATGTGCTTACACCCATGGTGTGTTGAACCACATGGCCGAGGGATGTGGGTTACCTTCCATGGTTCCTTGTGTATCCATAAACGTGGTAGTCTAGGCACGATTCATGATACGGTGGGTGAGTCCTCCACCACGATGGAGTTTGACACTGTATTGAATGTAACATGCTGGCAGTAGGACGTATTCGGGGCAGTATCTTAACCATAGGAAGTATGGTTTTTGAAACAAATTATATACTATTATACTCTTTGAATTTTGCTTTTTGTCAGGCATTGGCCTCGCCGCAAGCTTTCTAGGAACAAAAAAGTATTCCCCGATCGGACAACGGACGCAAAAGTTACGCTCGGTTTAGGTTATAGGTCTCATTTTTCATGTGCTTACACCCATGGTGGTTGACCACGTGGCCGAGGGATGTGGGTTACCTTCCATGGGTTCCTGTGTATCCATAAACTTGGTAGTCTAGGCAGATTCATGATACGGTGGGCGAGTCCTCCACCACGATGGAGTTTGACGCTGTATTAAATGTAACATGCTGGCAGTAGGAGTATTCAGGGGGGTATCTAACCATAGGAAAGTATTATTTGAAACAAATTATATACTATCTACTCTTTGAATTTTGCTTTTTGTCAGCATTGGCCGCCGCAAGCTTCTAGAAAAAAAAAAAGTATTCCCCGATCGGACAACGGAGCAAAAGTTATGCTCGTTTTAGGTTATAGGTCTCATTTTTCATGTGCTTACACCCATGGTGTGTTGAACCACGTGGCCGAGGGATGTGGGTTACCTTCCATGGTTCCTTGTGTATCCATAAACTGGTAGTCTAGGCGCGGTTCATGATACGGTGGGCGAGTCCTCCACCACGATGGAGTTCGACGCTGTATTAAATGTAACATGCTGGCAGTAGGATATTCGGGGCAGTATAACCATAGGAAAGTATTATTTGAAACAAATTATATACTATTCTACTCTTTGAATTTTGCTTTTTGTCAGCATGGCCTCGCCGCAAGCTTTTCTAGAAAAAAAAAGTATTCCCCGATCGGACAACGGACGCCAAAAGTTACGCCTCGTTTTAGGTTATAGGTCTCATTTTTTCATGTGCCTTACACCATGGTGTGTATGAACCACGTGGCCGAGGGATGTGGGTTACCTTCCATGGTTCCTTGTGTATCCATAAACTTGGTAGTCTAGGCACGATTCATGATACGGTGGGCGAGTCCTCCACCACGATGGAGTTTGACACTAGTATGAATGTAACATGCTGGCAGTAGGAGGTATTCGGGGCAGTATCTTAACCATAGGAAAGTATTTTTTGAAACAAATTATATACTATTACTCTTTGAATTTTGCTTTTTGTCAGCATTGGCCTCGCCGCAAGCTTTAGAAAAAAAAAAGTATTCCCCGATCGGACAACGGACGCAAAGTTACGCTCGTTTAGGTATAGGTCTCATTTTTCATGTGCTTACACCCATGTGTGTTGAACCACGTGGCCGAGGGATGTGGGTTACCTTCCATGGTTCCTTGTGTATCCATAAACTTGGTAGTCTAGGCATGATTCATGATACGGTGGCGAGTCCTCCACCACGAGTGACGCTGTATTAAATGTAACATGCTGGCAGTAGGAGGTATTCAGGGCGGTATCCTAACCATAGGAAGTATTATTTTGAAACAAATTATATACTATTTACTCTTTGAATTTTGCTTTTTGTCAGCATTGGCCTCACGCAAGCTTTCTAGAAAAAAAAAGTATTCCCCGATCGGACAACGGATGCAAAAGTTACGCTCGTTTTAGGTTATAGGTCTCATTTTTCATGTGCTTACACCCATGGTGTGTTGAACCACATGGCCGAGGGATGTGGGTTACCTTCCATGGTTCCTTGTGTATAACTTGGTAGTCTAGGTGATTCATGATACGGTGGGTGAGTCCTCCACCACGATGGGAGTTTGACACTGTATTGAATGTAACATGCTGGCAGTAGGACGTATTCGGGGCAGTATCTTAACCATAGGAAAGTATGGTTTTTGAAACCAAATTATATACTATTTCTACTCTTTGAATTTTGCTTTTTGTCAGCATTGGCCTCGCCGCAAGCTTTCTGGAAAAAAAAAGTATTCCCCGATCGGACAACGGACGCAAAAAGTTACGCTCGGTTTAGGTTATAGGTCTCATTTTTCATGTGCTTACACCCATGGTGTGTTGAACCCATGTGGCCGAGGGATGTGGGTTACCTTCCATGGTTCCTTGTGTATCCATAAACTTGGTAGTCTAGGCGCATGATACGATGGGCGAGTCCTCCACCACGATGGAGTTTGACGCTGTATTGAATGTAACATGCTGGCAGTAGGACGTATTCAGGGCAGTATCTTAACCATAGGAAGTATTTATTTTGAAACAAATATATATTCTACTCTTTGAATTTTGCTTTTTGTCAGCATTGGCCCTCGCCGCAGCTTTTAGAAAAAAAAAGTATTCCCGATCGGACAACGGATGCAAAAGTTACGCTCTTTAGGTTATAGGTCTCATTTTTCATGTGCTTACACCCATGTGTTGAACCGCGTGGCCGAGGGATGTGGGTTACCTTCCATGGTTCCTTGTGTACCATAAACTTGGTAGTCTAGGCGATTCATGATACGTGGGCGAGTCCACCACGATGGAGTTTGACGCTGTATTAATGTAACATGCTGGCAGTAGGAGGTATTCAGGGCAGTATCTAACCATAGGAAGTATTTATTTGAAACAAATTATATACTATTTACTCTTTGAATTTGTTTTTGTCAGCATTGGCCTCCGCAAGCTTTCTAGAAAAAAAAAAGTATTCCCGATCGGACAACGGAAGCAAAAGTTCGCTCGTTTAGGTTATAGGTCTCATTTTTCATGTGCTTACACCCATGGTGTGTGAACCACATGGCCGAGGGATGTGGGTTACCTTCCATGGTTCCTTGTGTATCCATAAACTTGGTAGTCTAGGCGATTCATGATACGGTGGCGAGTCCTCCACCACGATGGAGTTTGACACTGTATTAAATGTAAATGCTGGCAGTAGGATCGGGCGGTATCTTAACCATAGGAAAGTATTTTTGAAACAAATTATATACTATTTACTCTTTGAATTTTGCTTTTGTCAGCATTGGCCTCACCGCAAGCTTTAGAAAAAAAAGTATTCCCCGATCGGACAACGGAAAAAAGTTACGCTCGGTTTAGGTTATAGGTCTCATTTTCATGTGCTTACACCCATGGTGTGTGAACCACGTGGCCGAGGGATGTGGGTTACCTTCCATGGTTCCTTGTGTATCCATAAACTTGGTAGTCTAGGCATGATTCATGATACGGTGGGCGAGTCCTCCACCACGATGGAGTTGACACTGTATTGAATGTAACATGCTGGCAGTAGGACGTATTCGGGGCAGTATCTTAACCATAGGAAATTTTTTTGAAAAAAATTATATACTATTCTACTCTTTGAATTTTGCTTTTGTCAGCATTGGCCGCGCAAGCTTTCTAGAAAAAAAAGTATTCCCCGATCGGACAACGGAGCAAAAGTTACGCTCGGTTTAGGTTTAGGTCTCATTTTCATGTGCTTACACCCATGGTGTGTTGAACCATGTGGCCGAGGGATGTGGGTTACCTCCATGGTTCCTGTATCCATAAACTTGGTAGTCTAGGCGCGGTCATGATACGATGGGCGAGTCCTCCACCACGATGGAGTTCGACACTGTATTGAATGTAACATGGCAGTAGGACGTATTCGGGGCATCTAACCATAGGAAAGTGTGGTTTTTGAAACAAATTATACTATTCTACTCTTTGAATTTTGCTTTTTGTCAGCATTGGCCTCGCCGCAAGCTTTCTAGAAAAAAAAAGTATTCCGATCGGACAACGGATGCAAATGTTATGCTCGTTTTAGGTTATAGGTCTCTTTTCATGTGCTTACACCAGTGTGTTGAACCGTGGCCGAGGGGTGTGGGTTACCTCCATGGTTGTGTATCCATGAACTTGGTAGTCTAGGGGTTCATGATACGGTGGGCGAGTCCTCCAACCACGATGTAGTTTGACACTATTGAATGTAACATGCTGGCAGTAGGACATATTCGGGGCAGTATCTAACCATAGGAAAGTATTATTTGAAACAAATATATACTATTCTACTCTTTGAATTTTGCTTTTTGTCAGCATTGGCCTCGCCGCAAGCTTTCTAGAAAAAAAAAGTATTCCCGATCGGACAACGGAGCAAAGTACGCTCGTTTTAGGTTATAGGTCTCATTTTTCATGTCCTTACACCCACGGTGTGCTGACCGCGTGGCCGAGG
>MU847657.1:0-49442 GCA_032690845.1 Eleusine coracana subsp. coracana
TCCTTTTTTGTGTGCTTACTTCGACAGTATGACGAACCGCATGCCTGAATGATGTGGGTTACCTTCCATGGTTCCTTGTGTACACATAAACGCAGTAGTCTAGGCACGGTTCATGATATGGTGGGCGAGTCCTCCACCGCGATGGACTTCGATGCTGTATTGTAACATGCTAGCAGTAGGAGGTACATGGGGCGGTATCTCAACCATAGGGAAGTATTTATTTTTTATAAAATTATATACTATTCTACTCTTTAAATTTCACTTTTTGTCGGTGTTGGCCTCGCCGCAAGCTTTCTCTAGAAAAAAAGTAGGTCCCGAACGGACAAGGCACGCAAAAGTTATGCTCGTTTTAGGTTATAGGTCTCATTTTCCATGTGCTTACACCCACGGTATGCTGAACCGCATGGCCAAAGGATGTGGGTTACCTTCCATGGTTCCTTGTGTACCCATAAATTCGGTAGTCTAGGTGCGGTTCATGATACGATGGGCGAGTCCGCCACGGCAATGGAGTTCGATGCTGTATTGAATGTAACATGCTGGCAGTAGGAGGTAGTCTGGGTGGTATCTCAACCATAGGGAAGTATTTATTTTGTAAAAAATTATATACTATTCTACTCTTTGAATTTTGTTTTTTGTCGGTATTGGCCTCACCGCAAGCTTCCTAGAAAAAAAAGTGTGCCCCAATCGGACAACGGATGCAAAAGTTATGCTCGTTTTAGATTATGGGTCTCCTTTTTCGTGTGCTTACATCCACGGTGTGATGAACCACATGCTTGAATGATGTAGGTTACATTCCATGGTTCCTTGTGTACCTATAAACATAGTAGTCTAGGTGCGATTCATGATATGGTGGGCGAGTCCTCCATCGCGATGGAGTTGGACGCTGTATTGAATGTAACATGCTAGCAGTAGGAGGTACTCGGGGCGGTATCTCAACCATTGGGAAGTATTTATCTTTTACAAAATTATATACTATTCTACTCTTTGAATTTCGCTTTTTGTCGGTTTTGGCCTCGTCGCAAGCTTTGTAGAAAAAAAGCATGCCCCGAACAGACATCGGACGCAAAAGTTACAGTCATGTTAGGTTATAGGTCTAATTTTTTGTGTGCTTACACCCACAGTGTGCTGAACCGTGTGGCCGAGGGATGTGCGATACCTTCCATGGTTCCTTGTCTACCCATAAACTTGGTAGTCTAGGCACGATTCATGATACAGTGGGCAAGTCCTCCACCGCGATGGAGTTCGATGCTGTATTGAATGTAACATGCTGGCAGTAGGACGTATTCTAGGCGGTGTCTCAACCATAGGGATATTTATTTTGTAAAAAATTATATACTATTCTACTCTTTGAATTTCACTTTTTATCGGTGTTGGCCTCGCCGCAAGCTTTCTAGAAAAAAAAGTATGTCCTGATCGGACAACGGATACAAAAGTTATGCTCATTTTAGGTTATAGGTCTCCTTTTTTATGTGCTTACTTCGACAGTGTGATGAACCGCATGCCTGAATGATGTGGGTTACCTTCCATGGTTCCTTGTGTACACATAAACGCAGTAGTCTAGGCACGGTTCATGATATGGTGGGCGAGTCCTCCACTGCGATGGAGTTCGACGCTATATTGAATGTAACATGCTAGCAGTAGGAGGTACTTGGGGCGGTATCTCAACCATAGGGAAGTATTTATTTTTTATAAAATTATATACTATTCTACTCTTTAAATTTCACTTTTTGTCGGTGTTGGCCTCGCCGCAAGCTTTCTAGAAAAAAAGTAGGCCCTGAACGACAAGGGACGCAAAAGTTATGCTCGTTTTAGGTTATAGGTCTCATTCTTCGTGTGCTTACACCCACATTGTGCTGAACCGCATGGCGGAGTGATGTGGTTACCTTCCATGGTTCCTTGTGTACCCATAAATTGGTAGTCTAGGCGCGATTGATGATACGATGGGCGAGTCCTCCACCGCGATGGAGTTCGATGCTGTATTGAATGTAACATGTTGGCAGTAGGAGGTTGTCTGGGTGGTATCTCAAACATAGGGAAGTGTTTATTTTGTAAAAAATTATATAATATTTTACTCTTTGAATTTATTTTTGTCGGTATTGGCCTCGCCGCAAGCTTTCTAGAAAAAAAAGTATGCCCCGATCGGACAACGGATGCATGTTATGCTCGTTTTAGATTATGGGTCTCCTTTTCATGTACTTACATCCACGGTGTGATGAACCGCATGCCTGAATGATGTGGGTTACATTCCATGGTTCCTTGTGTACCTACAAACACAGTAGTCTTGGCGCGATTCATGATGGTGGGCGAGTCCTCCATCGCGATGGAGTTCGACGCTGTATTGAATGTAACATGCTAGCGGTAGGTACTCGGGCGGTATCTTAACCATAGGGAACTATTTATTTTTTACAAAATTATATACTATTTTACTCTTTGAATTTCGATTTTGTCGGTGTTGGCCTCGCCGCAAGATTTCTAGAAAAAAAGTACGCCCCGAACAGGACAAGGGACGCAAAAGGTTAAACTCGTTTTAGGTTATAGGTCTCATTTTTTGTGTGCTTACACCCACAGTGTGCGGAACCGTGTGGCTGAGGGGTGTGGGTTACCTTCCATGGTTCCTTGTCTACCACATAAACTTCGGTAGTCTAGGCATGGTTCGTGGTACGATGGGCGAGTCCTCCACCGCGATGGAGTTTGGTGGTTGTATTGAATGAACATGCTGGCAGTTGGAGGTATTATTGGCGGTATCTCAACCATAGGGAAAGTATTTTATTTTGTAAAAAATTATATAGTACTCTACTCTTTGAATTTCACTTTTTGGTCGGTGTTGGACTCACGCAGCTTTCTTGAAAAAAAGTATGCCCGATCGGACACGGATGCAAAAGTTATGCTCATTTTAGGTTATGGGTCCCCTTTTTCATGTCTTTACTCCAATGGTGTGATGAAACCGTATGCCTGAATGATGCGGGTTACCTTCCACGGTTTCTTGTGTACCCATAAACGCAGTAAGTCTAGACCTCAGGCGCGGTTCATGATATGGTGGGCGAGTCCTCCACCACGATGGAGTTCGACGCTGTATTTGAAATGTAACATGCTGGCGTAGGAGGTACTCGGGAGGTATCTCAACCATAGGGAAGTATTTATTTTCTATAAAATTATATACTATTCTACTCTTTGAATTTCACGTTTTGTCGGTGTTGGCCTCGCCGCAAGCTTTCTTGAAAAAGAATATGCCCCGATCAGGACAATGGATGCAAAAGTTATGCTCGTTTTAGGTTATGGGTCTCCTTTTTCATGTGCTTACATCCATGGTGTAATGAACCGTGGCCTAAAATTGTCAAATTAATTTGTGCAACTCCTAAAATCTTACTCTACCAGAAAAAACAAGTTCAAGTCCAAGTTTTTCAGTAATCTAATTTAATTTATTCATCAAAGTTTTAAACCCTAAATTGCTTATAATTCATAAGTAATTATCTGTAAATGGTAAATTCATGGAACTTTCTCAGTAATCATTTCATGGCATCCCTAAACTTTCTGCAAAAGCACCATTTCCATTTTTATTGCATATTTTTAGTATTATTGCATAATCTTCATTTTCAGTAATTGAATTTATATAAATTATGGCTAGGGATTTATTCTGAAATTTGGGCATTCCTGTCCTTATGCACTTGTACACTTATGTAAAATCCCATGGAAAATTTGAAAGCTACCTAAGTATAAAATTCTCTATCGAAATTGACCAATTGGTTAAGTAACTAGGAATTTCTCATATAAATGTTACTTCATGTGTATATTTAAGGAAAGTAGGAATAAATTAATTTCTAGAAGTCCATGGAGAATAACTCAGCTTCACATTATAGTAGAATTTCTTATTTTGCAGTTGTATACTTTGGTTCTTAATTAACTATATGAGCTAGAACTAGTTATGCAATTAAAGTGCCACTTTTATGTATAGTGTTAGTAGTTTACATATGGTCACGTTAGCTAAGTGGCTCAAAATGAACTTTCTGAAATTTGACCCTAAGTACTACATTGGTCATATCATCATCAGCATATGATGGCATCTAATCAACATCTAGGCCACTGCTCTGTTAAAGTAGACATACACTAAGATTGTGATAATTAAAAGTAACATTCTTGTAATTAGAAGTTTGGCCCCTTCAAATTCAGTGGTTACCATGTCCATACTTAAGTAGCAATCATATTCATGAATGAGTGATTAGTTCATTAATTTATTTGTTGAGGAAGTACCATGAATCTTCATGCCATGCATTCCATCTTTATTAAGAAAACTCCATGAACCCTTGTGTTTCCTTAGCATTGATGCATGTCCATCCATATAGGAATCGAGAGCCGAGGAGTCACACCGGACCAGCAAGGAGCGGAAGTGCACTTTGTGAAGATGCTAACTACGATCACACCCAAGGGAAGCCCCGGTGCATAACCCTTTTATCATTTGAGTCCTTTTTACTTTATCAAAAGTAGGAATATTGTATTGTGCATTAAGTGTAGGACTTGAATGAAACACACTTGCACGCTCCAGCAATGACGTATGATTAGTATGTTAGTATACTTTTCCGTTAGCAAAAATGCTATGCTTAAACTAGTGGAGTCAACAGTAGGTTATAGATTCAACTATGGTTCAATTGGTTGATGAACTTGATAAAATGGAGCACCTATCGTTGCAACTCCGCGAACAAGTAGTCAAACCGTACCAAGTGCAATACCTTTAATATGGGAATTGGTAAACCTAGTAACTTTGGGCGCCGTATTGTTGGACGGCCATACTCATACGATCCAGAGGTGATGTGAATAGCACGTGGCTGCACGGGTTTGAGGACCGCTGGAGAGTGCATGGGTTAAGCCTCGGATACGAAGTATGTATCGCGGGGAGGACGTGTACTCGGGATCGATGGCCCCGGATCGACTTTATAGCAATCTAGTGAATGGTGGCCATACGTGTTCTTAAGTGATGCGTATGTCGTGTATTTGGGTTTTCCCTGCAGGAAGTAAATCAAATTCGAATTGCCGTCCCTCGCGGTTATGAGTACCTCTTGTTCGAGCAGCGGCAATGATATGTTAAGTAGTAAAGTTGGGGTTAAGTTTCTGAAATTTACTTATGCTATGGATACGTATTGCTATGATGTAAT
Source organism: Eleusine coracana subsp. coracana (assembly GCA_032690845.1). Classification (NCBI taxonomy): domain Eukaryota; kingdom Viridiplantae; phylum Streptophyta; class Magnoliopsida; order Poales; family Poaceae; genus Eleusine; species Eleusine coracana. The sequence goes on from MU847657.1 coordinate 5,148, forward strand.
GATCTTCACTTATGTTCTTGTCATAGCGGCTAGCTAGACTCACTGTAGCTGTTGTCTACATTAAGCAAAGTCAAATTGTGTTTAAGGAAATTGAAAGTGCAGCATAGAACTAATAGGAGCTTTTTATGCAACTATCAAATAAACTCGGTCAGCCCCCTGCATACTAGGAGTCGGTTTCAGTAAACCGGTTGACGGGTAAGTCTTGCGGAGTATGTTAGATACTCAGGCTTTGCGTTGATGTTGTTTTTCAGGTTTTCCTCAAGCGACCTATTGTGCTTGTTGTAATAGGGTTGTGTGGGAAGGTGAGGAGCCTCAGAACTGGACCATCGAATGGGTTCCCCAGTTCTCCTAACCGTGATGAGTGAGCCATCGCCATAGGGCTGGCATGGTTCACGTAGGACTTAATGTCGTGTTTTGTCGTTTCACCGCTTCCACAAAATTGTGTAATATGTACTAAGGACTTATGTTGTATCACATCTGAACTTCTTTAATATGATGCACCGAATTGATGTATCTTTGTAAATGATGAATATTCACGTGTGAGTGCTATGTATGGTTACTTCGTTAACCATCTCCCGAGGCGATCCTGTGCGACATACTCTACTTTTTACAGTAGGATTCTCACAGATACGGTGGGTGAGTCCTCCACCACGATGGAGTTCGACGCTGTATTGAATGTAACATGCTGGCGGTAGGAGGTACTCGGGGTGGTATCTTAACCATAGGGAAGTATTTATTTGAAACAAATTATATACTATTCTACACTTTAAATTTCACTTTTTGTTGGTGTTGGCCTCGCCGCAAGATTTCTAGAAAAAAAAAAGTATGCCACGATCGGACAACGGATGCAAAAGTTATGCTCCTTTTAGGTTATAGGTCTCCTTTTTCGACATCCACGGTGTGATGAACTATGTGCCCGAATGATGTGGGTTATCTTCCATGGTTACTTGTGTACCCATAAATCTGGTAGTCTAGGCCGGTTCATGATATGGTGGGCGAGTCCTCCACCACGATGGAGTTCGACGCTGTATTGAATGTAACATGCTAGCAGTAGGAGGTACTCGGGGCAGTATCTCAACCATAGGGAAGTATTTATTTTTTATAAAATTATAAACTATTCTACTCTTTGAATTTGCTTTTTGTCGGTGTTGGCCTTGCTGCAAGCTTTCTAGAAAAAAAGTATGCTCTGAACGTACAACGAACACAAAAGTTATGCTTGTTTTAGGTTATAGGTCTCATTTTTCATGTGCTTACACCCATGGTGTGCTGAAGCGCGTGGCCAAGGGATGCGGATTACCTTCCATGGTTCCTTGTGTACCCATAAACTCGGTAGTCTATACGTGGTTCATGATACGGACGGCGAGTCCTCCACCACGATGGAGTTCGACGCTATATTGAATGTAACATGCGCGCAGTAGGAGGTATTCGGGGCGTATCTTAACCATAGGGAAATATTTATTTTGAAAAAATTTATATACTATTATACTCTTTGAATTTCAATTTTTGTCGGTGTTGGCCTCGGTGCAAGCATTCTAAAAAAAAAAGTATGCCCCAAACAGACAATGGACGCAAAAGTTATGCTCGTTTTAGGTTATAGGTCTAATTTTTCATGTGCTTACACCCACGGTGTGCTGAACCGTGTGGCCGAGGGATGTGGGTTACCTTCCATGGTTCCTTGTATACCCGTAAACTCGGTAGTCTAGGCATGGTTCATGATACGATGGGCGAGTCCTCCACAGCGATGGAGTTCGACGTTGTATTGAATGTAATATGCTAGCAGTAGGAGGTACTCGGGGTGGTATCTCAACCATAGGGAAGTATTTATTTTTTTAGAATTATATACTATTCTACTCTTTGAATTTCGCTTTCTATCGGTGTTGGCCTCGCCGCAACGCTTTCTAGAAAAAAAGTATGCCCCAAACAGACAATGGACGCAAAAGTTATGCTCGTTTTAGGTTATAGGTCTCATTTTTCATGTGCTTACACCCACGGTGTGTTGAACCACGTGGCTGAGGGATGTGGGTTACCTTCCATGGTTCCTTGTGTACCCATTAATTCGGTAGTCTAGGCATGTTTCCTGATACGATGGGCGAGTCCTCCACCACGATGGAGTTCGACGCTGTATTGAATGTAACATGCTGGCAGTAGGAGGTATTCGGGGTGGTATGTTAACCATAGGGAAGTATTTATTTTGAAAAAAATTATATACTATTCTACACTTAGAATTTCGCTTTTTGTCGGTGTTGGCCTCGCTGTAAGCTTTCTAGAAAAAAAAGTATGCCCCGATCGAACGACGGATGCAAAAGTTATGCTCGTTTTAGGTTATAGGTCTCATTTTTCATGTGCTTACACCCACGGTGTGCTGAACCGCGTGGCCGTGGGATGTGGGATACCTTCCATGGTTCCTTGTATAGCCATAAACTCGGTAGTCTAGGCGCGGTTCCTGATACAGTGGGGGAGTCCTCCATAGCAATGAAGTTCGATGTTGTATTGAATGTAACATGCTAGCAGTAGGAGGTACTCAGGACGGTATCTCAACCATAGGGATGTATTTTTTTTTGTAAAATTATATATTATTTTACTCTTTGAATTTCGCTTTTTGTCGATGGTTGCCTCGCCGCAAGCTTTCTAGAAAAAAAGTATGCCCCTAACGGACAATGGATGCAAAAGTTATGCTCGTTTTTGGTTATAGGTTTCATTTTCATGTGCTTATACCCACAGTGTGCTGAACCGCGTGGCCGAGGGATGTGGGTTACCTTCCATGGTTCCTTGTGTACCCATAAACTCGGTAGTCTAGGCGCGGTTCATGATACGGTGGGCGAGTCCTCCACCACGATGGAGTTCGATGCTGTATTGAATATAACATGCTGGCAGTAGGAGGTATTTGGGGCGATATCTTAACCATAGGGAAGTATTTATTTTTTAAAAAAATATATACTATTATACTCTTTGAATTTTGCTTTTTGTCATTGTTGGCCTCGCTATAAGCTTTCTAGAAAAAAAAGTATGCCCTGATCAGACGACGGATGCAAAAGTTATGCTCCTTTTAGGTTATAGGTCGCATTTTTCATGTGCTTTCACCCACGGTGTGCTGAACCATGTGGCCGTGGGATGTGGGTTACCTTCCATGGTTCCTTGTATAGCCATAAACTCGGTAGTCTAGGCGCGGTTCATGATACGGTGGGGGAGTCCTCCACAGCAATGAAGTTCAATGTTGTATTGAATGTACATGCTAGCAGTAGGAGGTACTCAGGACGGTATCTCAACCATAGGGATGTATTTATTTTTTGTAAAATTATATACTATTCTACTCTTTGAAATTCGTTTTTTGTCGGTGTTGGCCTTGCCGCAAGCTTTGTAGACAAAAAGTATGCCCCTAACAGACAACGAACGCAAAAGTTACGCTCGTTTTAGGTTATAGGTCTCATTTTTCATGTGCTTACACCCACGGTGTGCTGAACCGCATGGCCGAGGGATGTGGGTTACCTTGCTTGGTTTCTTGTGTACCCATAAACTTGGTAGTCTAGGCCCAGTTCATGATACGGTGGGCGAGTCCTCCACCACGATGGAGTTCGACGCTGTATTGAATGTAACATGCTAGCAGTAGGAGGTATCCGGGGTAGTATCTTAACCATAGGGAAGTATTTATTTCGAAAAAAATTATATACTATTCTACTCTTTGAATTTCGCTTTTCATCGGTGTTGGCCTTGCCGCAAGCTTTCTAGAAAAAAAAGTATGCCCCGATCGAACAACGGACGCAAAAGTTACGTTCGTTTTAGGTTAAGGGTCTCATTTTTCGTGTGCTTACACCCACGGTGTGCTGAACCGTGTGGCCGAGGGATGTGGGTTACCTTCCATGGTTCCTTGTGTACCCATAAACTTGGTAGTCTAGGCGTGGTTCATGATACGGTGGGCGAGTCCTCCACCACGATGGAGTTCGACGCTGTATTGAATGTAACATGCTGGCAGTTGGATGTATTCGGGGCGGTATCTTAACCGTAGGGAAGTATTTATTTTGAAAAAAATTATATACTATTCTACTCTTTGAATTTCGCTTTTTGTCGGTGTTGGCCTCGCCGCATGCTTTTTAGAGAAAAAAAGTATCCCCCGATCGGACAACATATGCAAAAGTTATGCTCATTTTAGGTTACAGGTCTCATTTTTCATGTGCTTACACCCTTGGTTGCTGAACCGCGTGGTCGATGGATGTGGGTTACCTTCCGTAGTTCCTTGTATAGCCATAAACTCGGTAGTCAAGGCGTGTTTGATGATACGGTGGGCGAGTCCTCCATAGCAATGGAGTTCGATGTTGTATTGAATGTAACATGTTAGCTGTAGGAGGTACTCGGGGCGGTATCTCAACCATAGGGAATTATATTTTTTTTGTAAAATGATATACTATTCTACTCATTGAATTTTGCTTTCTATCGGTGTTGGCCTCGCCGTAAGCTTTCTAGAAAAAAAGTATGCCCTAACAGACAATGGACGCAAAAGTTATGCTCGTTTTTGGTTATAGGTCTCATTTTTCATGTGCTTACACCCATGGTGTGCTGAACCGTGTGGCTGAGGGATGTGGGTTACCTTCCATTGTTCCTTGTGTACCCATGAACTCGATAGTATAGGCGCAGTTCATGATACGGTGGGTGAGTCCTCCACCACGATGGAGTTCGACGCTGTATTTAGGGTGGTATCTTAACCATAGGGAAGTATTTATTTTGAAACAATTTATATACTATTCTACACTTTGAATTTCGCTTTTTGTCGGTGTTGGCCTTGCTGCAAGCTTTCTAGAAAAAAAAAGGTATACCCCGATCGGACAACGGATGCAAAAGTTATGCTCGTTTTTGGATGTAGGTCTCATTTTTCATGTGCTTACACCCACGGTGTGCTGAACCGCGTGGCCGTGGGATGTGGGTTACCTTCCATGGTTCCTTGTATAGCCATAAACTCGGTAGTCTAGGTGCGGTTCATGATACGGTGGGCGAGTCCTCCACAGCGATGAAGTTCGACGTTGTATTCAATGTAACATGCTAGCAGTAGGAGGTACTCAGGGCAGTATCTCAACCATAGAGATGTATTTATTTTTTGTAAAATTATATACTATTATACTCTTTGAAATTTTGCTTTTTGTCAGTGTTAGCCTCGCCGCAAACTTTCTAGAAAAAAGTATACCCCTAACGGACAACGGACGCAAAAGTTACGCTTGATTTAGGATATAGGTCTCATTTTTCATGTGCTTACACCCACGGTGTGCTGAACCGTGTGGCCGAGGGATGTGGGTTACCTTGCATGGTTCCTTGTGTACCCATAAACTTGGTAGTCTAGGCGTGGTTCATGATACGGTGGGCGAGTCCTCCACCACGATGGAGTTCGATGCTGTATTGAATGTAACATGCTGGCAGTAGGAGGTACTCAGGGCGGTATCTCAACCATAGGGATGTATTTATTTTTGTAAAATTATATACTATTCTCCTCGTTGAATTTCGCTTTCTATCGGTGTTGGCCTCGCCGTAAGCTTTCTTGAAAAAAAGTATGCCCTAACAGACAATGGACGCAAAAGTTATGCTCGTTTTTGGTTATAGGTCTCATTTTTCATGTGCTTACACCCATGGTGTGCTGAACCGTGTGGCTGAGGGATGTGGGTTACCTTCCATTGTTCCTTGTGTACCCATGAACTCGATAGTATAGGCGCAGTTCATGATACGGTGGGTGAGTCCTCCACCACGATGGAGTTCGACGCTGTATTTAGGGTGGTATCTTAACCATAGGGAAGTATTTATTTTGAAACAATTTATATACTATTCTACACTTTGAATTTCGCTTTTTGTCGGTGTTGGCCTTGCTGCAAGCTTTCTAGAAAAAAAAAGGTATACCCCTAACAGACAATGGACGCAAAAGTTACGCTCGCTTTTGGTTATAGGTCTCATTTTTCATGTTCTTACACCCATGGTGTGCTGAACCGTGTGGCCGAGGGATGTGGGTTACCTTCCATGTTTCCTTGTATAGCCATAAACTCGGTAGTCTAGGAGCGGTTCATGATACGGTGGGCGAGTCCTTCATAGCGATGAAGTTCGACGTTGTATTCAATGTAACATGCTAGCAGTAGGAGGTACTCAGGGCAGTATCTCAACCATAGAGATGTATTTATTTTTTGTAAAATTATATACTATTATACTCTTTGAAATTTTGCTTTTTGTCAGTGTTAGCCTCGCCGCAAACTTTCTAGAAAAAAGTATACCCCTAACGGACAACGGACGCAAAAGTTACGCTTGATTTAGGATATAGGTCTCATTTTTCATGTGCTTACACCCACGGTGTGCTGAACCGTGTGGCCGAGGGATGTGGGTTACCTTGCATGGTTCCTTGTGTACCCATAAACTTGGTAGTCTAGGCGTGGTTCATGATACGGTGGGCGAGTCCTCCACCACGATGGAGTTCGATGCTGTATTGAATGTAACATGCTGGCAGTAGGAGGTATTCGGGGCGGTATCTTAACCATATGGAAGTATTTATTTTGAAAAAAATATATACTATTCTACTCTTTGAATTTTGCTTTTTGTCAGTGTTGGCCTCTCCGCAAGCTTTCTAGAAAAAAAAAGTATGCCCCGATCGGACAACGGATGCAAAAGTTATGCTCATTTTAGGTTATAGGTCTCATTTTTCATGTGCTTACACCCACGGTGTGCTGAATCGCTTGGCCGAGGGATGTGGGTTACCTTCCATGGTTCCTTGTATACTTGTAAACTCGGTAGTCTAGGCGCGGTTCATGATACAGTGGGTGAGTCCTCCACCACGATGGAGTTCGACGCTGTATTCAGGGTGGTATCTTAACCATAGAGAAGTATGTATTTTGAAAAAATTTATATACTATTCTACTCTTTGAATTTCGCTTTTTGTCGGTGTTGGCCTTGCTGCAAGCTTTCTAGAAAAAAAAAGTATACACCGATCGGACAACGGATGCAAAAGTTAAGCTCGTTTTTGGTTATAAGTCTCATTTTTCATGTGCTTACACCCATGGTGTGCTGAACCGCATGGCCGTGGGATGTGGGTTACCTTCCATGGTTCCTTGTATAGCCATAAACTCGGTAGTCTAGGTGCGGTTCATGATACGGTGGGTGAGTCCTCCACAGCGATGAATTTCGACGTTGTATTCAATGTAACATGCTAGCAGTAGGAGGTACTCAGGGCGGTATCTCAACCATCGGGATGTATTTATTTTTTGTAAAATTATATACTATTTTACTCTTTGAATTTTACTTTTTGTCGGTGTTGGCCTCACCGCTAGCTTTGTAGAAAAAAAGTATGCCCCTAACAGACAACGGACACAAAATTTACGCTTGCTTTAGGTAATAGGTCTCATTTTTCATGTGCTTACACCCACGGTGTGCTGAACCACGTGGCCGAGGGATGTGGGTTACCTTCCATGGTTTCTTGTGTACCCATAAACTTGGTAGTCTAGGCGCGGTTCATGATACGGTGGGCGAGTCCTCCACCACGATGGAGTTCGACGCTGTATTGAATGTAACATGCTGGCAGTAGGAGGTATTCAGGGCGGTATATTAACCCTTGGGAAGTATTTATTTTGAAAAAAATTATATACTATTCTATGCTTTGAATTTTTCTTTTTGTCAGTGTTTGCCTCGCCGCAAGCTTTCTAGAAAAAAAAAGTATACCCCGATCGGACAACGGATGCAAAAGTTATGCTCGTTTTAGGTTATAGGTCTCATTTTTCATGTGCTTACGCCCACGGTGTGCTGAACCGCGTGGCCGTGGGATGTGGGTTACCTTCCATGGTTCCTTGTATACTTGTAAACTCGGTAGTCTAGGCGCGGTTCATGATACAGTGGGTGAGTCCTCCACCACGATAGAGTTCGACGCTGTATTGAATGTAATATGCTGGCAGTAGGAGGTACTCGGGGCAGTATCTCAACCATAGGGATGTATTTATTTTTTAAAAAATTATATACTATTCTACTTTTTAAATATCACTTTTTGTCGGTGTTGGCCTCGCTGCAAGCTTTCTAGAAAAAAGTATGCCCCTCACAGATAATGGATGCAAAAGTTATGCTCGTTTTAGGTTATGGGTCTCATTTTTCATGTGCTTACACCCATGGTATGCTGAACCGCGTGGCCGAGGGATGTGGGATACCTTGCATGGTTCCTTGTGTACCCATAAACTTGGTAGTCTAGGCGCGGTTCATGATATAGTGGGCGAGTCCTCCACTACGATGGAGTTCGACGTTGTATTGAATATAACATGGTGCCAGTAGGAGATATTCGGGACGGTATCTTAACCATAGGGAAATATTTATATTAAAAAAAATTATATTCTATTATACTCTTTGAATTTTGCTTTTTGTCGGTGTTGGCCACGCCGCAAGCTTTCTAGGAAAAAAAAGTATTCCCTGATCGGACAACGGATGCAAAAGTTATGCTCATTTTAGGTTATAGGTCTCATTTTTCATGTGCTTACACCCACGGTGTGCTGAATCGCTTGGCCGAGGGATGTGGGTTACCTTCCATGGTTCCTTGTATACTTGTAAACTCGGTAGTCTAGGCGCGGTTCATGATACAGTGGGTGAGTCCTCCACCACGATGGAGTTCGACGCTGTATTCAGGGTGGTATCTTAACCATAGAGAAGTATGTATTTTGAAAAAATTTATATACTATTCTACTCTTTGAATTTCGCTTTTTGTCGGTGTTGGCCTTGCTGCAAGCTTTCTAGAAAAAAAAAGTATACACCGATCGGACAACGGATGCAAAAGTTAAGCTCGTTTTTGGTTATAAGTCTCATTTTTCATGTGCTTACACCCATGGTGTGCTGAACCGCATGGCCGTGGGATGTGGGTTACCTTCCATGGTTCCTTGTATAGCCATAAACTCGGTAGTCTAGGTGCGGTTCATGATACGGTGGGTGAGTCCTCCACAGCGATGAATTTCGACGTTGTATTCAATGTAACATGCTAGCAGTAGGAGGTACTCAGGGCGGTATCTCAACCATCGGGATGTATTTATTTTTTGTAAAATTATATACTATTTTACTCTTTGAATTTTACTTTTTGTCGGTGTTGGCCTCACCGCTAGCTTTGTAGAAAAAAAGTATGCCCCTAACAGACAACGGACACAAAATTTACGCTTGCTTTAGGTAATAGGTCTCATTTTTCATGTGCTTACACCCACGGTGTGCTGAACCACGTGGCCGAGGGATGTGGGTTACCTTCCATGGTTTCTTGTGTACCCATAAACTTGGTAGTCTAGGCGCGGTTCATGATACGGTGGGCGAGTCCTCCACCACGATGGAGTTCGACGCTGTATTGAATGTAACATGCTGGCAGTAGGAGGTATTCAGGGCGGTATATTAACCCTTGGGAAGTATTTATTTTGAAAAAAATTATATACTATTCTATGCTTTGAATTTTTCTTTTTGTCAGTGTTTGCCTCGCCGCAAGCTTTCTAGAAAAAAAAAGTATACCCCGATCGGACAACGGATGCAAAAGTTATGCTCGTTTTAGGTTATAGGTCTCATTTTTCATGTGCTTACGCCCACGGTGTGCTGAACCGCGTGGCCGTGGGATGTGGGTTACCTTCCATGGTTCCTTGTATACTTGTAAACTCGGTAGTCTAGGCGCGGTTCATGATACAGTGGGTGAGTCCTCCACCACGATAGAGTTCGACGCTGTATTGAATGTAATATGCTGGCAGTAGGAGGTACTCGGGGCAGTATCTCAACCATAGGGATGTATTTATTTTTTAAAAAATTATATACTATTCTACTCTTTAAATATCACTTTTTGTCGGTGTTGGCCTCGCTGCAAGCTTTCTAGAAAAAAGTATGCCCCTCACAGATAATGGATGCAAAAGTTATGCTCGTTTTAGGTTATGGGTCTCATTTTTCATGTGCTTACACCCATGGTATGCTGAACCGCGTGGCCGAGGGATGTGGGATACCTTGCATGGTTCCTTGTGTACCCATAAACTTGGTAGTCTAGGCGCGGTTCATGATATAGTGGGCGAGTCCTCCACTACGATGGAGTTCGACGTTGTATTGAATATAACATGGTGCCAGTAGGAGATATTCGGGACGGTATCTTAACCATAGGGAAATATTTATATTAAAAAAAATTATATTCTATTATACTCTTTGAATTTTGCTTTTTGTCGGTGTTGGCCACGCCGCAAGCTTTCTAGGAAAAAAAAGTATTCCCTGATCGGACAACGGATGCAAAAGTTATGCTCGTTTTAGGTTAAGGGTCTCATTTTTCGTGTGCTTACACCCACGGTGTGCTGAACCGCGTGGCCGAGGGATGTGGGTTACCTTCCATGGTTTTCTTGGGTCCCCATAAACTCGGTAGTCTAGGCACGGTTCATGATACGGTGGGCGAGTCCTCCATGACGATGGAGTTCGACGCTGTATTGAATGTAACATGCTGGCAGTAGGAGGTATTCGGGGTGGTATCTTAACCATAGGGAAGTATTTTTTAAAAAAAAACTTATATACTATTCTACTTTTTGAATTTAGCTTTTTGTCGGTGTTGGCCTCGCCGCACGCTTTCTAGAGAAAAAAGGTATGCCCCGATCGGACAACGGATGCAAAAGTTATGCTCGTTTTAGGTTATAGGTCTCATTTTTCATGTGCTTACACCATGGTGTCCTGAACTGCACGGCCGTGGGATGTGGGTTACCTTTCATGGTTCCTTGTATAGCCATAATCTTGGTAGTCTAGGCGCGGTTCATGATACGGTGGGCGAGTCCTCCACAGTGATGAAGTTCGACATTGTATTGAATGTAACATGCTAGCAGTAGGAGGTACTCAGGGCAGTATCTCAACCATAGGGATGTATTTATTTTTTGTAAATTTATATACTATTCTACTCTTTTAATTTCACTTTTTTGTCAGTGTTGGCCTCACTGCAAGCTTTCAGGAAAAAAAAGTATGCCCCGACCGGACAACGGATGCAAAAGTTATGCTTGTTTTAGGTTATAGGTCTCATTTTTCATGTGCTTACACCCACCGTGTGCTGAACCGTGTGGCTGAGGGATGTGGGTTACCTTCCATTGTTCCTTGTGTACCCTTAAACTTGGTAGTCGAGGCGTGGTTCATGATACGGTGGGCGAGTCCTCCACGACGATGGAGTTCGATGCTGTATTGAATGTAACATGCTGGCAGTAGGAGGTATTCAGGGGAGTATCTCAACCATAGGGAAGTATTTATTTTTTGTAAAATTATATACTATTCTACTCTTTGAATTTCACTTTTTGTCAGTGTTGGCCTAGCCGCAAGCGTTCTAGAATAAAAGTATGCCCCTAACGGACAACGGACACAAAAGTTACGCTCGTTTTAGGTTATATGTCTCATTTTTCATGTGCTTACACCCATGGTGTGCTGAACCACGTGGCCGAGTGATGTGGGTTACCTTGCATGGTTCCTTGTGTACCCATAAACTTGGTAGTCTAGGCGCGGTTCATGATATGGTGGGCGAGTCCTCCACCACCATGAAGTTCGACGTTGTATTGATTGTAACATGCTGGCAGTAGGAGGTATTCGGGGTTGTATCTTAACCATAGGGAAATATTTATTTTGAAAAAAATTATATACTATTCTACTCTTTTAATTTCGCTCTTTGTTGGTGTTGGTCTCACCGCAAGCTTTCTAGAAAAAAAAAAGTATGCCCCAATTGAACAACGGACGCAAAAGTTACGCTCGTTTTAGGTTAAGGGTCTCATTTTTCGTGTGCTTACACCCACGGTGGGCTGAACCGCGTGGCCGAGGGATGTGGGTTACCTGATGAGGACATCACTCCAAAGGATACATGCAACACTCCTCCAATTCTGGACTTGCAAGGTCCAATGACTAGAGCTCGTGCACGACGACTAAATTTAGAGGTGAGCTCGTTCCTACATTCTTCATTATATGTCACTTTTGAGAATGGTTTGCTACCTAATGATTATATTGTAATTAGGAACCATGGAGAGGATCAGGAGATGATGGGAGAAGGACTTGGAGATGTGGAGGACCAGCAAGGACGTGGAAGCCAAGGTGGAGGCCCAACCAAAACCGACTTCGAGTCTGTTTCGGGGCTCAGGACCAGTCTGCACTAAAACGGAGGCTCAGGACGCATACGGACTCGGATTTGGATGTTCTACATATGCACGGAAAGATAAGAAGAAGACCTTTCCAATGCCACCGGTCTCATATCAAAATTCATCCGGAGTCATTGGAAATCGTCGAAACAAGAGAGAGTCCAGAATCTGTTTCGGTGCTGCGTCGCCTGTTTCTGGCCTTTAGGCTTTGTATCTAGTTGAGCCCAATTAGGGGCGCGTCCAGAGGGTCTTGCACGACCCTGGGGTCTTTATATACAGCCGCCACTACACTATTAGGGCTTGGATTTTGCTTAGATTATTCTGTTCATAACAGTTTCACCGTCATCACGGTTTGTGAGACCCCAACTTTGTGAGATTCATAATACATCTGCAATTGTGTTGCCTTCTTCTTTGTTCTTGCTTGTGTTCTTGATTCGCAGGCAGGGATTAGCCTTCTCGGTGAGGTCAATCGTTTTAGGACGGTTGATAATCAGAGGAGACGTCGTGCTGCGATTGCGGGGTTTAGAACGTGCTGTTCTGAAGCCGGATCGATTTGTGTGTCGCCTTCGACCAAATCAATGTATCTCGAACCTTTCGGAAGATCGGGAACCCTTGTCCACACCATTATCTTCCATGGTTGCTTGTGTCCCCATAAACTTGGTAGTCTAGGTGCGGTTCATGATACGGTGGGCGAGTCCTCCACAGCGATGAAGTTCGACGTTGTATTGAATGTAACATGCTAGCAGTAGGAGGTACTCAGGGCAGTATCTCAACCATAGGTATGTATTTTTTTTTATAAAATTATATACTATTCTACTCTTTGAATTTTGCTTTTTGTCAGTGTTGGCCTCGCCGCAAGCGTTCTAGAATAAAAGTATGCCCCGAACGGACAACGACGCAAAAGTTACGCTCGTTTTAGGTTATATGTCTCACTTTTCATGTGCTTACACCCATGGTGTGCTGAACCGCGTGGCCGAGGGATGTGGGTTACTTTGCATGGTTCCTTGTGTACCCATAAACTTGGTAGTCTAGGCGTCGTTCATGATACCGTGGGCGAGTCCTCCACCACGATGGAGTTCGACGCTGTATTGAATATAACATGCTGACAGTAGGAGGTATTCGGAGCGGTATCCTAACCATAGGAAAGTATTTATTTTGTAAAAAATTAAATACTATTCTACTCTTTGAATTTCTCTATTTGTCGGTGTTCGCCTCGTCGCAAGCTTTCTAGAAAAAAAGTATGCCCCTAACAGACAACGGACGCAAAAGTTACGCTCGTTTTAGGTTATAGGTCTCATTTTTCATATGCTTACACCCACGGTGTGCTGAACCGTGTGGCTGAGGGATGTGGGTTACCTTCCATTGTTCCTTGTGTACCCATAAACTTGGTAGTCTAGGCGTGGTTCATGATACGGTGGGCGAGTCCTCCACGACGATGGAGTTCGATGCTGTATTGAATGTAACATGCTGGCAGTAGGAGGTATTCAGGGGAGTATCTCAACCATAGGGAAGTATTTATTTTTTGTAAAATTATATACTATTCTACTCTTTGAATTTTGCTTTTTGCCAGTGTTGGCCTCGCCGCAAGCGTTCTAGAATAAAAGTATGCCCCTAACGGACAACGGACGCAAAAGTTACGCTCGTTTTAGGTTATATGTCTCATTTTTCATGTGCTTACACCCATGGTGTGCTGAACCACGTGGCCGAGGGATGTGGGTTACCTTGCATGGTTCCTTGTGTACCCATAAACTTGGTAGTCTAGGCACGGTTCATGATATGGTGGGTGAGTCCTCCACCACGATGGAGTTCGACGTTGTATTGATTGTAACATGCTGGCAGTAGGAGGTATTCGGGGTGGTATCTTAACCATAGGGAAATATTTATTTTGAAAAGAATTATATACTATTCTATTCTTTGAATTTCGCTTTTTGTCGGTGTTGGCCTCGCCGCAAGCTTTCTAGAAAAAAAAAGTATGCCCCAATCGAACAACGGATGCAAAAGTTACGCTCGTTTTAGGTTAAGGGTCTCAGTTTTTGTGTGCTTACACCCACGGTGGGCTGAACCGCGTAGCCGAGGGATGTGGGTTACCTGATGAGGACATCACTCCAAAGGATACAGGCAATACTCCTCCAATTATGGACTTGCAAGGTCCAATGACTAGAGCTCGTGCACGACGACTAAATTTAGAGGTGAGCTCGTTCCTACATTCTTCATTATATGTCACTTTTGAGAATGGTTTGCTACCTAATGATTATATTGTAATTAGGAACCATGGAGAGGATCAGGAGATGATGGGAGAAAGACTTGGAGACGTGGAGGACCAGCAAGGACGTGGAAGCCAAGGTGGAGGCCCAACCAAAACCGACTTCGAGTCTGTTTCGGGGCTCAGGACCAGTCTGCACTAAAACGGAGGCTCAAGACGCATACGGACTCGGATTTGGATGTTCTACATATGCACGGAAAGATAAGAAGAAGACCTTTCCAATGCTACCGGTCTCATATCAAAATTCAGAATCGTCGAAACAAGAGAGAGTCCAGAATCTGTTTTGGTGCTGCGTCGCCTGTTTTTGGCCTTTGGGCTTTGTATCTAGTTGAGCCCAATTAGGGGCGCGTCCAGAGGGTCTTGCACGACTCTAGGGTCTTTATATACAGCCGCCGCTGCACTATTAGGGCTCGGGTTTTGCTTAGATTATTCTGTTCATAACAGTTTCGCCGTCATCACGGTTTGTGAGACCCCTACTTTGTGAGATTCATAATACATCTGCAATTGTGTTGCCTTCTTCTTTGTTCTTGCTTGTGTTCTTGATTCGCAGGCAGGGATTAGCCTTCTCGGCGAGGTCAATCGTTTTAGGACGGTTGATAACCAGAGGAGACGTCGTGCTGCGATTGCGGGGTTTAGAACGTGCTGTTCTGAAGCCGGATCGATTTGTGTGTCACCTTCGACCAAATCAACGTATCTCAAACCTTTCGGAAGATCGGGAACCCTTGTCCACATCATTACCTTCCATGGTTGCTTGTGTCCCCATAAACTTGGTAGTCTAGGCGCGGTTCATGATACGATGGGCGAGTCCTCCACAGCGATGAAGTTCAACGTTGTATTGAATGTAACATGCTAGCAGTAGGAGGTACTCAGGGCAGTATCTCAACCATAGGTATGTATTTTTTTTATAAAATTATATACTATTCTACTCTTTGAATTTTGCTTTTTGTCAGTGTTGGCCTCGCCGCAAGCGTTCTAGAATAAAAGTATGCCCCTAACGGACAACGGACGCAAAAGTTACGCTCGTTTTAGGTTATATGTCTCATTTTTCATGTGCTTACACCCATGGTGTGCTGAACCGCGTGGCCGAGGGATGTGGGTTACTTTGCATGGTTCCTTGTGTACCCATAAACTTGGTAGTCTAGGCGCCGTCCATGATACGGTGGGCGAGTCCTCCACCACGATGGAGTTCGACGCTGTATTGAATGTAACATGCTGGCAGTAGGAGGTATTCAGAGCGGTATCTTAACCATAGGAAAGAATTTATTTTATAAAAAATTAAATACTATTCTACTCTTTGAATTTCTCTTTTTGTCGATGTTTGCCTCGCCGCAAGCTTTCTAGCAAAAAGTATGCCCCTAACAGACAACGGACGCAAAAGTTACGCTCGTTTTAGGTTATAGGTCTCATTTTTCATATGCTTACACCCACGGTGTGCTGAACCGTGTGGCTGAGGAATGTGGGTTACCTTCCATTGTTCCTTGTGTACCCATAAACTTGGTAGTCTAGGCGTGGTTCATGATACGATGGGCGAGTCCTCCACGACGATGGAGTTCGATGCTGTATTAAATGTAACATGCTGGCAGTAGGAGGTATTCAGGGGAGTATCTCAACCACAGGGAAGTATTTATTTTTTGTAAAATTATATACTATTCTACTCTTTGAATTTCGCTTTTTGTCAGTGTTGGCTTCGCCGCAAGCGTTCTAGAATAAAAGTATGCCCCTAACGGACAACGGACGCAAAAGTTACGCTCGTTTTAGGTTATATGTCTCATTTTTCATGTCCTTACACCCATGGTGTGCTGAACCACGTGGCCGAGGGATGTGGGTTACCTTGCATGGTTCCTTGTGTACCCATAAACTTGGTAGTCTAGGCGCGGTTCATGATATGGTGGGCGAGTCCTCCACCATGATGGAGTTCGACGTTGTATTGATTATAACATGCTGGCAGTAGGAGGTATTCGGGGTGGTATCTTAACCATAGGGAAATATTTATTTTGAAAAAAAATTATATACTATTCTACTCTTTGAATTTCGCTTTTTGTCGGTGTTGGCCTCGCCGCAAGCTTTCTAGAAAAAAAAGTATGCCCCAATCGAACAACGGACGCAAAAGTTACGCTCGTTTTAGGTTAATGGTCTCATTTTTCGTGTGCTTACACCCACGGTGGGCTGAACCGCATGGCCGAGGGATGTGGGTTACCTGATGAGGACATCACTCCAAAGGATACAGGCAACACTCCTCCAATTATGGACTTGCAAGGTCCAATGACTAGAGCTCGTGCACGACGACTAAATTTAGAGGTGAGCTCGTTCCTACATTCTCCATTATATGTCACTTTTGAGAATGGTTTGCTACCTAATGATTATATTGTAATTAGGAACCATGGAGAGGATCAGGAGATGATGGGAGAAAGACTAGGAGACGTGGAGGACCAGCAAGGACGTGGAAGCCAAGGTGGAGGCCCAACCAAAACCGACTTCGAGTCTGTTTCGGGGCTCAGGACCAGTCTGCACTAAAACGGAGGCTCAAGACGCATACGGACTCGGATTTGGATGTTCTACATATGCACGGAAAGATAAGAAGAAGGCCTTTCCAATGCTACCGGTCTCATATCAAAATTCATCCGGAGTCATCGGGAATCGTCGAAACAAGAGAGAGTCCAGAATCTGTTTTGGTGCTGCGTCGCCTGTTTTTGGCCTTTGGGCTTTGTATCTAGTTGAGCCCAATTAGGGGCGCGTCCAGAGGGTCTTGCACGACTCTAGGGTCTTTATATACAGCCGCCGCTGCACTATTAGGGCTCAGGTTTTGCTTAGATTATTCTGTTCATAACAGTTTCGCCGTCATCACGGTTTGTGAGACCCCTACTTTGTGAGATTCATAATACATCTGCAATTGTGTTGCCTTCTTCTTTGTTCTTGCTTGTGTTCTTGATTCGCAGGCAGGGATTAGCCTTCTCGGCGAGGTCAATCGTTTTTGGACGGTTGATAACCAGAGGAGACGTGGTGCTGCGATTGCGGGGTTTAGAACGTGTTGTTCTGAAGCCGGATCGATTTGTGTGTCACCTTCGACCAAATCAACGTATCTCAAACCTTTTGGAAGATCGGGAACCCTTGTCCACATCATTACCTTCCATGGTTGCTTGTGTCCCCATAAACTTGGTAGTCTAGGCGCGGTTCATGATACGATGGGCGAGTCCCCCACAGCGATGAAGTTCAACGTTGTATTGAATGTAACATGCTAGCAGTAGGAGGTACTCAGGGCAGTATCTCAACCATAGGTATGTATTTTTTTTTATAAAATTATATACTATTCTACTCTTTGAATTTTGCTTTTTGTCAGTGTTGGCCTCGCCGCAAGCGTTCTAGAATAAAAGTATGCCCCTAACGGACAACGGACGCAAAAGTTACGCTCGTTTTAGGTTATGTCTCATTTTTCATGTGCTTACATCCATGGTGTGCTGAACCGCGTGGCCGAGGGATGTGGGTTACTTTGCAGGGTTCCTTGTGTACCCATAAACTTGGTAGTCTAGGCGCCGTTCATGATACGGTGGGCGAGTCCTCCACCACGATGGAGTTCGACGCTGTATTGAATGTAACATGCTGGCAGTAGGAGGTATTCAGAGCGGTATCTTAACCATAGGAAAGAATTTATTTTGTAAAAAATTAAATACTATTCTACTCTTTGAATTTCTCTTTTTGGCGATGTTTGCCTCGCCGCAAGCTTTCTAGAAAAAAAGTATGCCCCTAACAGACAACAGACGCAAAAGTTACGCTCGTTTTAGGTTATAGGTCTCATTTTTCATATGCTTACACCCACGGTGTGCTGAACCGTGTGGCTGAGGAATGTGGGTTACCTTCCATTGTTCCTTGTGTACCCATAAACTTGGTAGTCTAGGCGTGGTTCATGATACGGTGGGCGAGTCCTCCACGACGATGGAGTTCGATGCTGTATTAAATGTAACATGCTAGCAGTAGGAGGTATTCAAGGGAGTATCTCAACCATAGGGAAGTATTTATTTTTTGTAAAATTATATACTATTCTACTCTTTGAATTTCGCTTTTTGTCAGTGTTGGCTTCGCAGCAAGCGTTCTAGAATAAAAGTATGCCCCTAACGGACAACAGACGCAAAAGTTACGCTCGTTTTAGGTTATATGTCTCATTTTTCATGTCCTTACACCCATGGTGTGCTGAACCACGTGGCCGAGGGATGTGGGTTACCTTGCATGGTTCCTTGTGTACCCATAAACTTGGTAGTCTAGGCGCGGTTCATGATATGGTGGGCGAGTCCTCCACCACGATGGAGTTCGACGTTGTATTGATTATAACATGCTGGCAGTAGGAGGTATTCGGGGTGGTATCTTAACCATAGGGAAATATTTATTTTGAAAAAAATTATATACTATTCTACTCTTTGAATTTCGCTTTTTGTCGGTGTTGGCCTCGCCGCAAGCTTTCTAGAAAAAAAAAGTATGCCCGAATCGAACAACGGACGCAAAAGTTACGCTCGTTTTAGGTTAATGGTCTCATTTTTTGTGTGCTTACACCCACGGTGGGCTGAACCGGATGTGGGTTACCTGATGAGGACATCACTCCAAAGGATACAGGCAACACTCCTCCAATTATGGACTTGCAAGGTCCAATGACTAGAGCTCGTGCACGACGACTAAATTTAGAGGTGAGCTCGTTCCTACATTCTTCATTATATGTCACTTTTGAGAATGGTTTGCTACCTAATGATTATATTGTAATTAGGAACCATGGAGAGGATCAGGAGATGATGGGAGAAAGACTTGGAGACGTGGAGGACCAGCAAGGACGTGGAAGCCAAGGTGGAGGCCCAACCAAAACCGACTTCGAGTCTGTTTCGGGGCTCAGGACCAGTCTGCACTAAAACGGAGGCTCAAGACGCATACGGACTCGGATTTGGATGTTCTACATATGCACGGAAAGATAAGAAGAAGACCTTTCCAATGCTACCGGTCTCATATCAAAATTCATCCGAAGTCATCGGGAATCGTCGAAACAAGAGAGAGTCCAGAATCTGTTTCGGTGCTGCGTCGCCTGTTTTTGGCCTTTGGGCTTTGTATCTAGTTGAGCCCAATTAGGGGCGCGTCCAGAGGGTCTTGCACGACTCTGGGGTCTTTATATACAGCCGCCGCTGCACTATTAGGGCTCGAGTTTTGCTTAGATTATTCTGTTCATAACAGTTTCGCCGTCATCACGGTTTGTGAGACCCCTACTTTGTGAGATTCATAATACATCTGCAATTGTGTTGCCTTCTTCTTTGTTCTTGCTTGTGTTCTTGATTCGCAGGCAGGGATTAGCCTTCTTGGCGAGGTCAATCATTTTAGGACGGTTGATAACCAGAGGAGACGTCGTGCTGCGATTGCGGGGTTTAGAACGTGCTGTTCTGAAGCCGGATCGATTTGTGTGTCGCCTTCTACCAAATCAACGTATCTCGAACCTTTCGGAAGATCGGGGACCCTTTTCCACATCATTACCTTCCATGGTTGCTTGTGTACCCATAAACTTGGTAGTCTAGGCGCCGTTCATGATACGATGGGCGAGTCCTCCACCACGATGGAGTTTGACGCTGTATTGAATGTAACATGCTGGCAGTAGGAGGTATTCGGAATGGTATCTTAACCATTGGAAAGTATTTATTTTGTAAAAAATTAAATACTATTCTACTCTTTGAATTTCTCTTTTTGTCGGTGTTCGCCTCGCTGCAAGCTTTCTAGAAAAAAAGTATGCCCCTAACAGACAACGGACGCAAAAGTTACGCTCGTTTTAGGTTGTAGGTCTCATTTTTCATGTGCTTACACCCACGGTGTGCTGAACCGTGTGGCTGAGGGATGTGGGTTACCTTCCATTGTTCCTTGTGTACCCATAAACTTGGTAGTCTAGGCGTGGTTCATGATACGGTGGGCGAGTCCTCCACGACGATGGAGTTTGATGCTGTATTGAATGTAACATGCTGGCAGCAGGAGGTATTCAGGGGAGTATCTCAACCATTGGGAAGTATTTATTTTTTGTAAAATTATATACTATTCTACTCTTTGAATTTCTCTTTTTGTCAGTGTTGGCCTCGCCGCAAGCGTTCTAGAATAAAAATATGCCCCTAACGGACAACGGACGCAAAAGTTACGCTCATTTTAGGTTATATGTCTCATTTTTCATGTGCTTACACCAATGGTGTGCTGAACCACGTGGCCGAGGGATGTGGGTTACCTTGCATGGTTCCTGGTGTACCCATAAACTTGGTAGTCTAGGCGCGGTTCATGATATGGTGGGCGAGTCCTCCACCACGATGGAGTTCGACGTTGTGTTGAATGTAACAAGCTGGCAGTAGGAGGTATTCGGGATGGTATCTTAACCATAGCGAAATATTTATTTTGAAAAAAATTATATACTATTCTACTCTTTGAATTTCGCTTTTTGTCGGTGTTGGCCTCGCCGCAAGCTTTCTAGAAAAAAAAAGTATGCCCCAATCGAACAATGGACGCAAAAGTTACGCTCGTTTTAGGTTAAGGGACTCATTTTTAATGTGCTTACACCCACGGTGGGCTGAACCGTGTGGCCGAGGGATGTGGGTTACCTTCCATGGTTTCTTGTGTCCCCATAAACTTGGTAGTCTAGGTGCGGTTCATGATACGGTGGGCGAGTCCTCCACAGCGATGAAGTTCGACGTTGTATTGAATGTAACATGCTAGCAGCAGGAGGTACTCAGGGCAGTATCTCAACCATAGGGATGTATTTTTTTTTTATAAAATTATATACTATTCTGCTCTTTGAAATTCTCTTTTTGTCAGTGTTGGCCTCGCCGCAAGCTTTCTAGAATAAAAGTATGCCCCTAACGGACAACAGACGCAAAAGTTACGCTCGTTTTAGGTTATATGTCTCATTTTTCATATGCTTACACCCATGGTGTGCTGAACCGCGTGGCTGAGGGATGTGGGTTACCTTGCATGGTTCCTTGTGTACCCATAAACTTGGTAGTCTAGGCGCGGTTCATGATACGATGGGCGAGCCCTCCACCACGATGGAGTTCGACGCTGTATTAAATGTAACATGCTGGCAGTAGGAGGTATTCGGAGCGGTATCTTAACCATAGAAAAGAATTTATTTTGTAAAAAATTGCATACTATTCTACGGTTTGAATTTCTCTTTTTGTCGGTGTTGGCCTTGCCGCAAGCTTTCTAGAAAAAAAAAGTATGCCCCGATCGGAAAACGGATGCAAATGTTATGCTCGTTTTAGATTACAGGTCTCATTTTTCATGTGCTTACACCCACAATGTGCTGAACCACGTGGCCGAGGGATGTGGGTTACCTTCCATGATTCCTTGTATAGCCATAAACTCGGTAGTCTAGGCGTGGTTCTTGATACGGTGGGTGAGACCTCCACAACGATGGAGTTCGACGTTGTATTCAATGTAACATGCTAGCAGCAGGAGGTACCCGGGGCAGTATCTCAACCATAGGGATGTATTTATTTTTTGTAAAATTATATACTATTATATTCTTTGAAATTTTGCTTTTTGTCAGTGTTAGCCTCGCCGCAAACTTTCTAGAAAAAAGTATACCCCTAACAGTCAATGGACGTAAAAGTTACGCTTGTTTTAGGTTATAGGTCTCATTTTTCATGTGCTTACACCCACGGTGTGCTGAACCGTGTGGCCGTGGGATGTGGGTTACCTTGCATGGTTCCTTGTGTACCCATAAACTTGGTAGTCTAAGCGCGGTTCATGATACGGTGGGCGAGTCCTCCACCACGATGGAGTTCGATGCTGTATTGAATGTAACATGCTGGCAGTAGGAGGTATTCGGGGCGGTATCTTAACCATAGGGAAGTTTTTATTTTTTGTAAAATTATATACTATTCTACTCTTTGTATTTCACTTTCTGTCGGTGTTGGCCTCGCCGCAAGCTTTCTACAAAAAAAGTATGCCCCTAACAGACAACAGACGCAAAAGTTACGCTCGTTTTAGGTTATAGGTCTCATTTTTCATGTGCTTACACCCACGGTGTGCTGAACCGCGTGGATGAGGGATGTGGGTTACCTTCCATGGTTCCTTGTGTACCCATAAACTTGGTAGTCTAGGCACGGTTCATGATACGGTGGGCGACTCCTCCACGATGATGGAGTTTGAAGCTGTATTGAATGTAACATGCTGGCAGTAGGAGGTATTCGGGGCGGTATCTTAACCATAGGGAAGTATTTATTTTGAAAAAACTTATATACTATTCTACTCTTTGAATTTCGCTTTTTGTCGGTGTTGGCCTCGCCGCAAGCTTTCTAGAAAAAAAAAGATATGCCCCGATCGGACAACGGATGCAAAAGTTATGCTCATTTTAGGTTATAGGTCTCATTTTTCATGTGCTTACACCCACGGTGTCCTGAACCGCGTGGTCGTGGGATGTGGGTTACCTTCCATGGTTCCTTGTATAGCCATAAACTTGGTAGTCTAGGCGCAGTTCATGATACGGTGGGCGAGTCCTCCATAGTGATGAAGTTCGACATTGTATTGAATGTAACATGCTGGCAGTAGGAGGTACTCAGGGCAGTATCTCAACCATAGGGATGTATTTATTTTTTGTAAAATTATATACTATTCTACTCTTTGAATTTCACATTTTTGTCGGTGTTGGCCTCACCGCATGCTTTCTGAAAAAAAAAGTATGCCCCGACCGGACAATGGATGCAAAAGTTATGCTTGTTTTAGGTTATAGGTCTCATTTTTCATGTGCTTACACCCACGGTGTGCTGAACCACGTGGCCGTGGGATGTGGGTTACCTTCCATGGTTCCTTGTATAGCCATAAACTTGGTAGTCTAGGCACGGTTCATGATACGGTGGGCGAGTCCTCCACAACGATGAAGTTCGACGTTGTATTAAATGTAACATGCTAGCAGTAGGAGGTACTCAGGGCAGTATCTCAACCATAGGAATGTATTTTTTTTTATAAAATTATATACTATTCTACTCTTTGAAATTCGCTTTTTGTCAGTGTTGGCCTCGTCTCAAGCTTTCTAGAATAAAAGTATGCCCCTAACGGACAACTGACGCAAAACTTACGCTCGTTTTAGGTTATATGTCTCATTTTTCATGTGCTTACACCCATGGTGTGCTGAACTGCGTGGCCGAGGGATGTGGATTACCTTGCATGGTTCCTTGTGTACCCATAAACTTGGTAGTCTAGGCGTGGTTCATGATACGATGGGCGAGTCCTCCACCACGATGGAGTTCGACGCTGTAATGAATGTAACATGCTGGCAGTAGGAGGTATTCAGAGCGGTATCTTAACCATAGGAAAGTATTTATTTTGTAAAAACTTATATACTATTCTACTCTTTGAATTTCGCTTTTTGTCGGTGTTGGCCTCGCCGCAAGCTTCCTAGAAAAAAAAAGGTATGCCCCGATCGGACAACGGATGCAAAAGTTATGCTCATTTTAGGTTATAGGTCTCATTTTTCATGTGCTTACACCCACGGTGTCCTGAACCGCGTGGTCGTGGGATGTGGGTTACCTTCCATGGTTCCTTGTATAGCCATAAACTTGGTAGTCTAGGCACGGTTCATGATACGGTGGGCGAGTCCTCCACAACGATGAAGTTCGACGTTGTATTGAATGTAACATGCTAGCAGTAGGAGGTACTCAGGGCAGTATCTCAACCATAGGAATGTATTTTTTTTTATAAAATTATATACTATTCTACTCTTTGAAATTCACTTTTTGTCAGTGTTGGCCTCGCCTCAAGCTTTCTAGAATAAAAGTATGCCCCTAACGGACAACTGACGCAAAACTTACGCTCGTTTTAGGTTATATGTCTCATTTTTCATGTGCTTACACCCATGGTGTGCTGAACCGCGTGGCCGAGGGATGTGGATTACCTTGCATGGTTCCTTGTGTACCCATAAACTTGGTAGTCTAGGCGTGGTTCATGATACGATGGGCGAGTCCTCCACCACGATGGAGTTCGACGCTGTAATGAATGTAACATGCTGGCAGTAGGAGGTATTCAGAGCGGTATCTTAACCATAGGAAAGTATTTAGTTTGTAAAAACTTATATACTATTCTACTCTTTGAATTTCGCTTTTTGTCGGTGTTGGCCTCGCCGCAAGCTTCCTAGAAAAAAAAAGGTATGCCCCGATCGGACAACGGATGCAAAAGTTATGCTCATTTTAGGTTATAGGTCTCATTTTTCATGTGCTTACACCCACGGTGTCCTGAACCACGTGGTCGTGGGATGTGGGTTACCTTCCATGGTTCCTTGTATAGCCATAAACTAGGTAGTCTAGGCACGGTTCATGATACGGTGGGCGAGTCCTCCACAACGATGAAGTTCGACGTTGTATTGAATGTAACATGCTAGCAGTAGGAGGTACTCAGGGCAGTATCTCAACCATAGGAATGTATTTTTTTTTATAAAATTATATACTATTCTACTCTTTGAAATTCACTTTTTGTCAGTGTTGGCCTCGCCTCAAGCTTTCTAGAATAAAAGTATGCCCCTAACGGACAACTGACGCAAAACTTACGCTCGTTTTAGGTTATATGTCTCATTTTTCATGTGCTTACACCCATGGTGTGCTGAACCGCGTGGCCGAGGGATGTGGATTACCTTGCATGGTTCCTTGTGTACCCATAAACTTGGTAGTCTAGGCGTGGTTCATGATACGATGGGCGAGTCCTCCACCACGATGGAGTTCGACGCTGTAATGAATGTAACATGCTGGCAGTAGGAGGTATTCAGAGCGGTATCTTAACCATAGGAAGTATTTATTTTGTAAAAACTTATATACTATTCTACTCTTTGAATTTCGCTTTTTGTCGGTGTTGGCCTCGCCGCAAGCTTCCTAGAAAAAAAAAGGTATGCCCCGATCGGACAACGGATGCAAAAGTTATGCTCATTTTAGGTTATAGGTCTCATTTTTCATGTGCTTACACCCACGGTGTCCTGAACCACGTGGTCGTGGGATGTGGGTTACCTTCCATGGTTCCTTGTATAGCCATAAACTTGGTAGTCTAGGCACGGTTCATGATACGGTGGGCGAGTCCTCCACAACGATGAAGTTCGACGTTGTATTGAATGTAACATGCTAGCAGTAGGAGGTACTCAGGGCAGTATCTCAACCATAGGAATGTATTTTTTTTTATAAAATTATATACTATTCTACTCTTTGAAATTCACTTTTTGTCAGTGTTGGCCTCGCCTCAAGCTTTCTAGAATAAAAGTATGCCCCTAACGGACAACTGACGCAAAACTTACGCTCGTTTTAGGTTATATGTCTCATTTTTCATGTGCTTACACCCATGGTGTGCTGAACCGCGTGGCCGAGGGATGTGGATTACCTTGCATGGTTCCTTGTGTACCCATAAACTTGGTAGTCTAGGCGTGGTTCATGATACGATGGGCGAGTCCTCCACCACGATGGAGTTTGACGCTGTAATGAATGTAACATGCTGGCAGTAGGAGGTATTCAGAGCGGTATCTTAACCATAGGAAGTATTTATTTTGTAAAAACTTATATACTATTCTACTCTTTGAATTTCGCTTTTTGTCGGTGTTGGCCTCGCCGCAAGCTTTCTAGAAAAAAAAAGGTATGCCCCGATCGGACAACGGATGCAAAAGTTATGCTCATTTTAGGTTATAGGTCTCATTTTTCATGTGCTTACACCCACGGTGTCCTGAACCGCGTGGTCGTGGGATGTGGGTTACCTTCCATGGTTCCTTGTATAGCCATAAACTTGGTAGTCTAGGCACAGTTCATGATACGGTGGGCGAGTCCTCCACAGTGATGAAGTTCGATATTGTATTGAATGTAACATGCTAGCAGTAGGAGGTACTCAGGGCAGTATCTCAACCATAGGGATGTATTTATTTTGAAAAAACTATATACTATTCTACTGTTTGAATTTCGCTTTTTGTCAGTGTTGGCCTCTCCGCAAGCTTTCTAGAAAAAAAAAGTATGCCCCGATCGGACAACGGATGCAAATGTTATGCTCGTTTTAGGTTACAGGTCTCATTTTTCATGTGCTTACACCCACGGTGTGCTAAACCACGTGGCCGAGGGATGTGGGTTACCTTCCATGGTTCCATGTATAGCCATAAACTCGGTAGTCAAGGCGTGGTTCATGATACGGTGGGTGAGTCCTCCACAACGATGGAGTTCGACGTTGTATTGAATATAACATGCTAGCAGTAGGAGGTACTCAGAGCGGTATCTCAACCATAGGGAAGTTTTTATTTTTTGTAAAATTATATACTATTCTACTCTTTGTATTTCACTTTCTGTCGGTGTTGGCCTCGCCGCAAGCTTTCTACAAAAAAAGTATGCCCCTAACAGACAACAGACGCAAAAGTTACGCTCGTTTTAGGTTATAGGTCTCATTTTTCATGTGCTTACACCCACGGTGTGCTGAACCGCGTGGCTGAGGGATGTGGGTTACCTTCCATGGTTCCTTGTGTACCCATAAACTTGGTAGTCTAGGCACGGTTCATGATACGGTGGGCGACTCCTCCACGATGATGGAGTTTGATGCTGTATTGAATGTAACATGCTGGCAGTAGGAGGTATTCGGGGCGGTATCTTAACCATAGGGAAGTATTTATTTTGAAAAAACTTATATACTATTCTACTCTTTGAATTTTGCTTTTTGTCGGTGTTGGCCTCGCCGCAAGCTTTCTAGAAAAAAAAAGATATGCCCCGATCGGACAACGGATGCAAAAGTTATGCTCATTTTAGGTTACAGGTCTCATTTTTCATGTGCTTACACCCACGGTGTCCTGAACCGCGTTGCCGAGGGATGTGGGTTACCTTCCATGGTCCTTGTATAGCCATAAACTCGGTAGTCTAGGCGCAGTTCATGATACGGTGGGCGAGTCCTCCATGGTGATGGAGTTCGACGTTGTATTGAATGTAATATACTAGCAGTAGGAGGTACTCGGGGCGATATCTCAACCACAGGGAAGTATTTATTTTTTGTAAAATTATATACTATTCTACTCTTTGAATTTCTCTTTCTGTTGGTGTTGGCCTCGCCGCAAGCTTTCTAGAAAAAAAGTATGCTCCTAACGGACAACGGACGCAAAAGTTACGCTCGTTTTAGGTTACGGGTCCCATTTTTCATGTGCTTACACCCACGGTGTGCTGAACTGCGTGGCCGAGGGATGTGGGTTACCTTCCATGGTTCCTTGTGTACCCATAAAATCGGTAGTCTAGCAGCGGTTCATGATACGGTGGGCGAGTCCTCCACCACGATGGAGTTCGACGCTGTATTGAATGTAACATGCTGGTAGTAGGAGGTAATCGGGGCGGTATCTTAACCATAGGGAAGTATTTATTTTGTAAAAAATTATATACTTGTTAGTACTAATATCGACAGTGGATCATAGGGCTACTCATGATCCTTATTTATCGGTAGAGGCATGCGCGAGGCCGAGAGTCGATGGACACACAAGGTGCAAGGTTTAGATAGGTTCGGGCCTCCCGGAGGATAACAACCCTACGTCCTGTGTTCTGTGGTGTATTATGCGGTATAATCTAGTTGTCAATGAGAGAGCCTCTGCCCCTCCTTATATATCCGGGGGGCAGGGTTAGATGGCAAGTCTCCTAGTCGGTTACAACATGATTTCCGACTAGGATTCTATCTCTAACTTTCTATCCCTAATATTGACTTATTGTCTACTCCAAGTAATAATCCGAGTAATTATCTTCATGGGCTCTATCTTTATTGGTCCCCAGCCTACTCGGCAATATATCCGAGTGGTGAGGTATCCCTGGTATATATATCCCACAGTGGCCCCCGAGAGATTTGCAAGTTAGTTATTGATCTTCAGTTGATTGACTAATGCTTCACCATGAATATAATTAAGCTTTTTCATGTACAACAACAAAATTGTAAAGGTCTCCAAGAATCTTCAAAAGGATTGTGCACCAAATAATATCCAGATGCAATGAATAAATCCACCTACTAGGTGTAGGTATAGCCCCCGACTCAGAAGGTATTTAGATCATAAAATATCTTGTGAGTCAAAAATAATAACACCGTATGTAAATCTAGATCTACCAATTTCTCCGACTGATTCGATGAGGAGTTTTAATACGGTAGCCCCCAAGATTAGTTCTACCACTCCAACTAACAAAAGGAACCATTGGTACTAATGAATCCGAGTGATACTTGATCAGATATATCAAGCATAGCAGTTAGCAAAATATCCGGATGATACTTGATCCAATATAACAAGTATAAGAGCCATCAAAAATGTCCAAGCAATACTTGATTAAATATAACAAATATAGCAGCCCCCGAGCGTGATTCTGTGTGAAAAAATAACAACTCTTGCAGGGCTCTCCAATATCGAGTAAGATCATAAGTAATCAATACCGAGTGATCCAATAATATAGTCGAATGATATAACAACTCGAGTCAAGAAGGCCGAGTGATCCAATAATGAAGCTGAATGATCCAATAACTCAGGATAACAAAACCGAGTGATGTTAATAAAATAGCTCCAGTTGATGTAGCTATGCTTAATATCCATCGAGCTAAAGATGAGCCCCCGACATAACAACTCAAAAGGTCCAAGGGATCGAAATTCTAGAAAGCATGAGTAGTTGATAATGGCCGAGTGATCCAATGACTCGGCGCTCCATGGTCGAGTGATCCAATGACTCGGCGATCCATGACTGAGTGATATCAATGAGATAACTGTAATACAAGAACACAAATAATATAGTTATATATAAAATTAATATAAAGTATTGATGAAACAAGGCCTTTAATATCTAAGTCTGTTGGATTTCTATTATTCGTCTAAGGCTTATGTTTGCTTAGAGTACAAGTAGAAATAATCGATCATTCAACCAACAAACATAAAAAACAAACAAGGTTCATTAGAAGAATGATGTGCACGACGATTTTGACAAATGACATGAG
The DNA here is from genome assembly GCA_032690845.1 of Eleusine coracana subsp. coracana. Classification (NCBI taxonomy): domain Eukaryota; kingdom Viridiplantae; phylum Streptophyta; class Magnoliopsida; order Poales; family Poaceae; genus Eleusine; species Eleusine coracana. Next base: position 34,434 of record MU847657.1, read on the forward strand.
CCATAGAGCTAGACTGACCAATTTGGGCAATGGGAGTCAGATGGGCAACTAAGCAAAACAGTTGAACTCCTCCTAATACCAAATATTTACCGCTAAAACTCATTCGGCCAAACATGTACGAGTCGAAATCAACCGAGAAAAATCATTGACCAATATTGTCAAGGAAAAAGGATGAATCCAAAAGAAACTCAAAACTATCACCATTAGATGAAGAACCTACGACCTTCAAATCAAACTGGTATGAATAAAATAAAATAAACTATTAAGCTTACTTAGCTTTGTGATAGTAGACGAATTTGTAGATGAGCCATATGCAAGCCATAGACAAGCCCCCGAGCATGCGGCTTGATTGTCGATGTGAGTAACCCAATCACCATGTCGCCTCGCTGAGTGATTAATTACGTCGTCGAGTGGCTTTGAGTGCCCGAGTGATTCAATGTGTCAGTCAATTTGTCACGCCGAGTGATTGGGCGAGTCAACGAGTGGCTTCGAATGCTTGAGTGACTCAATACGTCACGAGTGTGCTTGTGCCTTCAGTCGTGTAGACGAGCCATTGCGTCGCCGAGTTGCTGACCCATCAGTTGAGAGTGGACAACCGGCCTCGCCATCTTGATCACCCGCCTAATTTTCAGCACATGAATGACTCTCGGTGCTGCTCGGTTGAATTGACACGTAATGGCCAACTTAGGTCCAAACCAGCCTCCAAGTTGCGCCAAACGCCATGCAATTGACGGGATCAAATGCACTTGCAGTCGTCGTCTTGGAAACAAGTCACCGAGCTTCCGATTTCACAGCTGCAATTTCATCAACTGATGATGATCCAAACCACCGAGTATCTTGCTCCGTGAAACTTATATCCATGCAAACAATGAGATTCCACGTGATGAGTACTCGGCTAATCCAGTTGATTAACACATGCAAAATAAAATAATGTGACAAAAAATAATGAAAAAAACATAGTATGCAGAATAATCCTTCCCTGATGCGTGCCTCGGAGTCATCGTAGCTACGACACTGACTGATATGGCGCTTGTACGTGCGATCGGCCGAGTTGCCAAATCTAAGCTGATGCGAGTTACTGAACCATCGACTTTCTTTGAGCTGAATTCATCAAGGGTTCTCAGAGCTCGCAAGTCAAACACCCTGACTTTGCGCAACTCTCGTATCCATGTAACAAAGTATAATATGAATATGGTTAGTGTTCTAAAAATTAAACTAATTAGCATACATGTATGAGTATGCAAGGTAGAATAGTGATAATATAAAATAATAAGGAAACAAAACTTCCCTGGCTGTAGACACGTAAACACCTCAGACTCGATTACGAGTTAGAGTCCTAGTAGCGCCGGTTGAGCTGCCTATGCACCAAGTCGTCCTACCGTGTTGTCCGGTGGTCAAGCTGCCTCCGAGTCACCAATGACGATCTAGCTTTGTCTCCATGCAGCTCCCGATCATACAAAAGAACATCATCACGTGTACATTGTATTGAATGTAACATGCTGGCAGTAGGAGGTACTCAGGGCAGTATCTCAACCATAGGGATGTATTTATTTTTTGTAAAATTATATACTATTCTACTCTTTGAATTTCACATTTTTGTCGGTGTTGGCCTCACCGCATGCTTTCTGAAAAAAAAAGTATGCCCCGACCGGACAATGGATGCAAAAGTTATGCTTGTTTTAGGTTATAGGTCTCATTTTTCATGTGCTTACACCCACGGTGTGCTGAACCACGTGGCCGTGGGATGTGGGTTACCTTCCATGGTTCCTTGTATAGCCATAAACTTGGTAGTCTAGGCACGGTTCATGATACGGTGGGCGAGTCCTCCACAACGATGAAGTTCGACGTTGTATTGAATGTAACATGCTAGCAGTAGGAGGTACTCAGGGCAGTATCTCAACCATAGGAATGTATTTTTTTTTATAAAATTATATACTATTCTACTCTTTGAAATTCGCTTTTTGTCAGTGTTGGCCTCGCCTCAAGCTTTCTAGAATAAAAGTATGCCCCTAACGGACAACTGACGCAAAACTTACGCTCGTTTTAGGTTATATGTCTCATTTTTCATGTGCTTACACCCATGGTGTGCTGAACTGCGTGGCCGAGGGATGTGGATTACCTTGCATGGTTCCTTGTGTACCCATAAACTTGGTAGTCTAGGCGTGGTTCATGATACGATGGGCGAGTCCTCCACCACGATGGAGTTCGACGCTGTAATGAATGTAACATGCTGGCAGTAGGAGGTATTCAGAGCGGTATCTTAACCATAGGAAAGTATTTATTTTGTAAAAACTTATATACTATTCTACTCTTTGAATTTCGCTTTTTGTCGGTGTTGGCCTCGCCGCAAGCTTCCTAGAAAAAAAAAGGTATGCCCCGATCGGACAACGGATGCAAAAGTTATGCTCATTTTAGGTTATAGGTCTCATTTTTCATGTGCTTACACCCACGGTGTCCTGAACCGCGTGGTCGTGGGATGTGGGTTACCTTCCATGGTTCCTTGTATAGCCATAAACTTGGTAGTCTAGGCACGGTTCATGATACGGTGGGCGAGTCCTCCACAACGATGAAGTTCGACGTTGTATTGAATGTAACATGCTAGCAGTAGGAGGTACTCAGGGCAGTATCTCAACCATAGGAATGTATTTTTTTTTATAAAATTATATACTATTCTACTCTTTGAAATTCACTTTTTGTCAGTGTTGGCCTCGCCTCAAGCTTTCTAGAATAAAAGTATGCCCCTAACGGACAACTGACGCAAAACTTACGCTCGTTTTAGGTTATATGTCTCATTTTTCATGTGCTTACACCCATGGTGTGCTGAACCGCGTGGCCGAGGGATGTGGATTACCTTGCATGGTTCCTTGTGTACCCATAAACTTGGTAGTCTAGGCGTGGTTCATGATACGATGGGCGAGTCCTCCACCACGATGGAGTTTGACGCTGTAATGAATGTAACATGCTGGCAGTAGGAGGTATTCAGAGCGGTATCTTAACCATAGGAAGTATTTATTTTGTAAAAACTTATATACTATTCTACTCTTTGAATTTCGCTTTTTGTCGGTGTTGGCCTCGCCGCAAGCTTTCTAGAAAAAACAAGGTATGCCCCGATCGGACAACGGATGCAAAAGTTATGCTCATTTTAGGTTATAGGTCTCATTTTTCATGTGCTTACACCCACGGTGTCCTGAACCGCGTGGTCGTGGGATGTGGGTTACCTTCCATGGTTCCTTGTATAGCCATAAACTTGGTAGTCTAGGCACAGTTCATGATACGGTGGGCGAGTCCTCCACAGTGATGAAGTTCGATATTGTATTGAATGTAACATGCTAGCAGCAGGAGGTACTCAGGGCAGTATCTCAACCATAGGGATGTATTTATTTTGAAAAAACTATATACTATTCTACTGTTTGAATTTCGCTTTTTGTCAGTGTTGGCCTCTCCGCAAGCTTTCTAGAAAAAAAAAGTATGCCCCGATCGGACAACGGATGCAAATGTTATGCTCGTTTTAGGTTACAGGTCTCATTTTTCATGTGCTTACACCCACGGTGTGCTAAACCACGTGGCCGAGGGATGTGGGTTACCTTCCATGGTTCCATGTATAGCCATAAACTCGGTAGTCAAGGCGTGGTTCATGATACGGTGGGTGAGTCCTCCACAACGATGGAGTTCGACGTTGTATTGAATATAACATGCTAGCAGTAGGAGGTACTCGGAGCGGTATCTCAACCATAGGGAAGTTTTTATTTTTTGTAAAATTATATACTATTCTACTCTTTGTATTTCACTTTCTGTCGGTGTTGGCCTTGCCGCAAGCTTTCTACAAAAAAAGTATGCCCCTAACAGACAACAGACGCAAAAGTTACGCTTGTTTTAGGTTATAGGTCTCATTTTTCATGTGCTTACACCCACGGTGTGCTGAACCACGTGGCTGAGGGATGTGGGTTACCTTCCATGGTTCCTTGTGTACCCATAAACTTGGTAGTCTAGGCACGGTTCATGATACGGTGGGCGACTCCTCCACGATGATGGAGTTTGATGCTGTATTGAATGTAACATGCTGGCAGTAGGAGGTATTCGGGGCGGTATCTTAACCATAGGGAAGTATTTATTTTGAAAAAACTTATATACTATTCTACTCTTTGAATTTCGGTTTTTGTCGGTGTTGGCCTCGCCGCAAGCTTTCTAGAAAAAAAAAGATATGCCCCAATCGGACAACGGATGCAAAAGTTATGCTCATTTTAGGTTACAGGTCTCATTTTTCATGTGCTTACACCCACGGTGTCCTGAACCGCGTTGCCGAGGGATGTGGGTTACCTTCCATGGTCCTTGTATAGCCATAAACTCGGTAGTCTAGGCGCAGTTCATGATACGGTGGGCGAGTCCTCCATAGTGATGGAGTTCGACGTTGTATTGAATGTAATATACTAGCAGTAGGAGGTACTCGGGGCGATATCTCAACCACAGGGAAGTATTTATTTTTTGTAAAATTATATACTATTCTACTCTTTGAATTTCTCTTTCTGTTGGTGTTGGCCTCGCCGCAAGCTTTCTAGAAAAAAAGTATGCTCCTAACGGACAACGGACGCAAAAGTTACGCTCGTTTTAGGTTACGGGTCCCATTTTTCATGTGCTTACACCCACGGTGTGCTGAACTGCGTGGCCGAGGGATGTGGGTTACCTTCCATGGTTCCTTGTGTACCCATAAAATCGGTAGTCTAGCAGCGGTTCATGATACGGTGGGCGAGTCCTCCACCACGATGGAGTTCGACGCTGTATTGAATGTAACATGCTGGTAGTAGGAGGTAATCGGGGCGGTATCTTAACCATAGGGAAGTATTTATTTTGTAAAAAATTATATACTTGTTAGTACTAATATCGGCAGTGGATCATAGGGCTACTCATGATCCTTATTTATCGGTAGAGGCATGCGCGAGGCCGAGAGTCGATGGACACACAAGGTGCAAGGTTTAGATAGGTTCGGGCCTCCCGGAGGATAACAACCCTACGTCCTGTGTTCTGTGGTGTATTATGCGGTATAATCTAGTTGTCAATGAGAGAGCCCCTGCCCCTCCTTATATATCCGGGGGGCAGGGTTAGATGGCAAGTCTCCTAGTCGGTTACAACATGATTTCCGACTAGGATTCTATCTCTAACTTTCTATCCCTAATATTGACTTATTGTCTACTCCAAGTAATAATCCGAGTAATTATCTTCATGGGCTCTATCTTTATTGGTCCCCAGCCTACTCGGCAATATATCCGAGTGGTGAGGTATCCCTGGTATATATATCCCACAGTGGCCCCCGAGAGATTTGCAAGTTAGTTATTGATCTTCAGTTGATTGACTAATGCTTCACCATGAATATAATTAAGCTTTTTCATGTACAACAACAAACTTGTAAAGGTCTCCAAGAATCTTCAAAAGGATTGTGCACCAAATAATATCCAGATGCAATGAATAAATCCACCTACTAGGTGTAGGTATAGCCCCCGACTCAGAAGGTATTTAGATCATAAAATATCTTGTGAGTCAAAAATAATAACACCGTATGTAAATCTAGATCTACCAATTTCTCCGACTGATTCGATGAGGAGTTTTAATACGGTAGCCCCCAAGATTAGTTCTACCACTCCAACTAACAAAAGGAACCATTGGTACTAATGAATCCGAGTGATACTTGATCAGATATATCAAGCATAGCAGTTAGCAAAATATCCGGATAATACTTGATCCAATATAACAAGTATAAGAGCCATCAAAAATGTCCAAGCAATACTTGATTAAATATAACAAATATAGCAGCCCCCGAGCGTGATTCTGTGTGAAAAAATAACAACTCTTGCAGGGCTCTCCAATATCGAGTAAGATCATAAGTAATCAATACCGAGTGATCCAATAATATAGTCGAATGATATAACAACTCGAGTCAAGAAGGCCGAGTGATCCAATAATGAAGCTGAATGATCCAATAACTCAGGATAACAAAACCGAGTGATGTTAATAAAATAGCTCCAGTTGATGTAGCTATGCTTAATATCCATCGAGCTAAAGATGAGCCCCCGACATAACAACTCAAAAGGTCCAAGGGATCGAAATTCTAGAAAGCATGAGTAGTTGATAATGGCCGAGTGATCCAATGACTCGGCGCTCCATGGTCGAGTGATCCAATGACTCGGCGATCCATGACTGAGTGATATCAATGAGATAACTGTAATACAAGAACACAAATAATATAGTTATATGTAAAATTAATATAAAGTATTGATGAAACAAGGCCTTTAATATCTAAGTCTGTTGGATTTCTATTATTCGTCTAAGGCTTATGTTTGCTTAGAGTACAAGTAGAAATAATCGATCATTCAACCAACAAACATAAAAAACAAACAAGGTTCATTAGAAGAATGATGTGCACGACGATTTTGACAAATGACATGAGCCATAGAGCTAGACTGACCAATTTGGGCAATGGGAGTCAGATGGGCAACTAAGCAAAACAGTTGAACTCATCCTAATACCAAATATTTATCGCTAAAACTCATTCGGCCAAACATGTACGAGTCGAAATCAACCGAGAAAAATCATTGACCAATATTGTCAAGGAAAAAGGATGAATCCAAAAGAAACTCAAAACTATCACCATTAGATGAAGAACCTACGGCCTTCAAATCAAACTGGTATGAATAAAATAAAATAAACTATTAAGCTTACTTAGCTTTGTGATAGTAGACGAATTTGTAGATGAGCCATATGCAAGCCATAGACAAGCCCCCGAGCATGCGGCTTGATTGTCGATGTGAGTAACCCAATCACCATGTCGCCTCGCTGAGTGATTAATTACGTCGTCGAGTGGCTTTGAGTGCCCGAGTGATTCAATGTGTCAGTCGATTTGTCACGCCGAGTGATTGGGCGAGTCAACGAGTGGCTTCGAATGCTTGAGTGACTCAATACGTCACGAGTGTGCTTGTGCCTTCAGTCGTGTAGACGAGCCATTGCGTCGCCGAGTTGCTGACCCATCAGTTGAGAGTGGACAACCGGCCTCGCCATCTTGATCACCCGCCTAATTTTCAGCACATGAATGACTCTCGGTGCTGCTCGGTTGAATTGACACGTAATGGCCAACTTAGGTCCAAACCAGCCTCCAAGTTGCGCCAAACGCCATGCAATTGACGGGATCAAATGCACTTGCAGTCGTCGTCTTGGAAACAAGTCACCGAGCTTCCGATTTCACAGCTGCAATTTCATCAACTGATGATGATCCAAACCACCGAGTATCTTGCTCCGTGAAACTTATATCCATGCAAACAATGAGATTCCACGTGATGAGTACTCGGCTAATCCAGTTGATTAACACATGCAAAATAAAATAATGTGACAAAAAATAATGAAAAAAACATAGTATGCAGAATAATCCTTCCCTGATGCGTGCCTCGGAGTCGTCGTAGCTACGACACTGACTGATATGGCGCTTGTACGTGCGATCGGCCGAGTTGCCAAATCTAAGCTGATGCGAGTTACTGAACCATCGACTTTCTTTGAGCTGAATTCATCAAGGGTTCTCAGAGCTCGCAAGTCAAACACCCTGACTTTGCGCAACTCTCGTATCCATGTAACAAAGTATAATATGAATATGGTTAGTGTTCTAAAAATTAAACTAATTAGCATACATGTATGAGTATGCAAGGTAGAATAGTGATAATATAAAATAATAAGGAAACAAAACTTCCCTGGCTGTAGACACGTAAACACCTCAGACTCGATTACGAGTTAGAGTCCTAGTAGCGCCGGTTGAGCTGCCTATGCACCGAGTCGTCCTACCGTGTTGTCCGGTGGTCAAGCTGCCTCCGAGTCACCAATGACGATCTAGCTTTGTCTCCATGCAGCTCCCGATCATACAAAAGAACATCATCACGTGTACATTAATTATTCCACTACTTAGGTTGATTAGTGTATAACATATGGACTAAAATATTGTAGAAAGAAAAAATAAAGAAATGAAAATATCCTTCCCTATGTACATGTACGACACGGTGTGCTTCCGTGTCCTGGTTGCTCACGAAACCACGGCAGATTCGGGGCAGAAATAATTAACTTGGACGATCAGCATGTATGGAATCAAATAATGCAGAAAAGATAAAGAAGGAAAGACGATCTAGGCTTACCTGATTTCAAATGCTTTGTCGACTCGGATTGGCGGATTAGCTTCCAAGTACGTAGGCTAACACACATCCGGATCTCGACGAGTTTGTCGGCTGCTTCCTCGATCTAACCCGCCAAAACAGGTCGCCTCGCCAGGTGAGGTTGCCTCCGCTCGATCACTACCGACGAAGATCCATACTTTTCCAAAAGCTTGGCCATCGAACTCGACAAGTCGATCAGTGCGCTGCCCCTACCTGGCGCGCCAACTGTCAATACTAATATCGGCAGTGGATCATAGGGCTACCCATTATCCTTGTTTATCGGTAGAGGCATGCACGAGATCGAGAGTCGATGGACACACAAGACGCAAGGTTTAGACAGGTTTGGGCCTCCTGGAGGATAACAACCCTATGTCCTGTGTTCTGTGGTGTATTATGTGGTATAATCTAGTTGTCAATGAGAGAGCCCCTGCCCATCCTTATATATCCGAGGGGCAGGGTTACATGGCAAGTCTCCTAGTCGGTTACAACATGATTTTTGACTAGGATTCTATCTCTAACTTTCTATCCCTAATATTGATTTATTGCCTTCTCCAAGTAATAATCGGAGTAATTATCTTCATGGGCTTTATCTTTATTGGTCCCCGGCCCACTCGGTAATATATCCGAGTGGTGAGGTATCCCTGGTATATATATCCCATAATACTATTCTACTCTTTAAATTTTGCTTTTTGTCGGTGTTGGCCTCGCCACAAGCTATCTAGAAAAAAGAAGTATGTCCCGATCGGACAACGGATGCAAAAGTTATGCTCGTTTTAGGTTATAGGTCTCATTTTTCGTATTCTTACACCCACGGTGTGCTGAACCACGTGGCCGAGGGATGTGGGCTACCTTCCATGGTTCATTGTATACCCGTAAACTCGGTAGCCTAGGCGCGGTTCATGATACGGTGGGCGAGTCCTCCACCATGATGGAGTTCGACGGTGTATTGAATGTAACATGCTGGCAGTAGGAGGTATTTGGGGCGGTATCTTAACCATAGGGAAGTTTTTATTTTGAAAAAAATTATATACTATTCTACTCTTTGAATTTTGCTTTTTGTCGGTGTTGGCCTCGCTGCAAGCTTTCTAGAAAAAAAATATGCCCCGATCGGACAACGGACGCAAAAGTTACGCTCGTTTTAGGATAGGGGTCTCATTTTTCATGTGCTTACACCCACGGTGTGCTGAACCGCGTGGCCAAGGGATGTGGGTTACCTTCCATGGTTCCTTGTATAGCCATAAACTCGGTAGTCTAGACGCGGTTCATGATACGGTGGACGAGTCCTCCACAGCAATAGAGTTCGACATTGTATTGAATGTAACATGCTAGTAGTAGGACGTACTCGGGGCGGTATCTCAACCATAGGGAAGTATTTATTTTTTGTAAAATTATATAATATTCTACTCTTTGAATTTTGCTTTCTGTCGATGTTGGCCTGCCGCAAGCTTTCTAGAAAAAAGTATGCCCCTAACAGACAACGGACGCAAAAGTTATGCACATTTTAGGATATAGGTCTCATTTTTCATGTGCTTACACCCACGGTGTGCTGAACCACGTGGCCGAGGGATGTGGGTTACCTTCCATGGTTCCTTGTGTACCCATAAATTCGGTAGTCTAGGCGTGGTTCATGATACGGTAGGCGAGTCCTCCACCACGATGGAGTTTGACGCTGTATTGAATGGAACATGCTGGCACTAGGAGGTATTCATGACGGTATCTTAACCATTGGGAAATATTTATTTTCAAAAAAATTATATACTACTCTACTCTTTGAATTTCGGTTTTTGTTGATGTTGGCCTCGTCGCAAGCGTTCTAGGAAAAAAAAAAGTATGCCCGGATCGGACAACGGACGCAAAAGTTACGCTCGTTTTAGGATAAGGGTCTCATTTTTCATGTGCTTACACCCACGGTGTGCTGAACCGCGTGGCCAAGGGATGTGGGTTACCTTCCATCATTCCTTGTGTACCCATAAACTCGGTAGTCTAGGCGCGGTTCATGATACGGTGGGCGAGTCCTCCACCACGATAGAGTTCGACGTTGTATTGAATGTAATATGGTGGCAGTAGGAGGTATTCAGGGCTGTATCTCAACCATAGGGATGTATTTATTTTTTGTAAAATTATATGCTATTTACTCTTTGAATTTTGCTTTTTGTCGGTATTGGCCTGGCCGCAAGCTTTCTAGAAAAAAAGTATGCCCCTAACAGACAACGGACGCAAAAGTTATGCTCGTTTTAGGTTATAGGTCTCATTTTTCATGTGCTTACACCCATGGTGTGTTGAACCACATGGCCATGGGATGTGGGTTACCTTCCATGGTTCCTTGTGTATCCATAAACTTGGGAGTCTAGGCACGATTCATGATACGGTGGGCGAGTCCTCCACCCCGATAGAGTTTGACACTGTATTGAATGTAACATGCTGGCAGTAGGACGTATTCGGGGCAGTATCTTAACCATAGGAAAGTATGGTTTTTGAAACAAATTATATACTATTCTACTCTTTGAATTTTGCTTTTTGTCAGCATTGGCCTCGCCGCAACCTTTCTAGAAAAAAAAAGTATTCCCCGATCGGACAACGGACGCAAAAGTTATGCTCGTTTTAGGTTATAGGCCTCATTTTTCATGTGCTTACACCCATGGTGTGTTGAACCACGTGGCTGAGGGATGTGGGTTACCTTCCATGGTTCCTTGTGTATCCATAAACTTGGTAGTCTAGGCACGATTCATGATACGGTGGGCGAGTCCCCCACCACGATGGAGTTTGACACTGTATTGAATGTAACATGCTGGCAGTAGGACATATTCGGGGTAGTATCTTAACCATAGCAAAGTATTTATTTTGAAACAAATTATATACTATTCTACTCTTTGAATTTTGCTTTTTGGCAGCATTGGCCTCGCCGCAAGGTTTCTAGAAAAAAAAGTATTCCCCGATCGGACAACGGATGCAAATGTTATGCTCGTTTTAGGTTATAGGTCTCATTTTTCATGTGCTTACACCCACAGTGTGCTGAACCGCGTGGCCAAGGGATGCGGGTTACCTTCCATCATTCCTTGTGTACCCATAAACTCGGTAGTCTAGGCGCGGTTCATGATACGGTGGGCGAGTCCTCCACCACGATAGAGTTCGACGTTGTATTGAATGTAACATGGTGGCAGTAGGAGGTACTCAGGGCTGTATCTCAACCATAGGGATGTATTTATTTTTTGTAAAATTATATGCTATTTACTCTTTGAATTTTGCTTTTTGTCGGTGTTGGCCTCGCCGCAAGCTTTCTAGAAAAAAAGTATGCCCCTAACAGACAACGGACGCAAAATATACGCTCGTTTTAGGTTATAGGTCTCATTTTTCATGTGCTTACACCCATGATGTGTTGAATCACATGGCCGAGGGATGTGGGTTACCTTCCATGGTTCCTTGCGTAATCATAAACTCGGTAGTCTAGGCGCGGTTCATGATACGGTAGGCGAGTCCTCCACCACGATGGAGTTTGACGCTGTATTGAATGTAACATGCTGGCACTAGGAGGTATTCATGGCGTTATCTTAACCATAGGGAAATATTTATTTTCAAAAAAATTATATACTACTCTACTCTTTGAATTTCGGTTTTTGTCGATGTTGGCCTCGCCGCAAGCTTTTTAGAAAAAAAAAAGTATGCCCGGATCGGACAACGGACGCAAATGTTATGCTCGTTTTAGGTTAAGGGTCTCATTTTTCATGTGCTTACACCCATGGTGTGCTGAACCGCGTGGCCGAGGGATGTGGGTTACCTTCCATCATTCCTTGTGTACCCATAAACTCGGTAGTCTAGGCGCGGTTCATGATACGGTGGGCGAGTCCTCCACCACGATAGAGTTCGACGTTGTATTGAATGTAACATGGTGGCAGTAGGAGGTACTCAGGGCTGTATCTGAACCATAGGGATGTATTTATTTTTTGTAAAATTATATGCTATTTACTCTTTGAATTTTGTTTTTTGTCAGCATTGGCCTCGCCACAAGCTTTCTAGAAAAAAAAAGTATTACCCGATCGGACAACGGATGCAAATGTTATGCTCGTTTTAGGTTATAGGTCTCATTTTTCATGTGCTTACACCCACGGTGTGCTGAACCGCATGGCCGAGGGATGTGGGTTACCTTCGATCATTCCTTGTGTACCCATAAACTCGGTAGTCTAGGCGCGGTTCATGATACGGTGGGCGAGTCCTCCACCATGATAGAGTTCGACGTTGTATTGAATGTAACATGGTGGCAGTGGGAGGTACTCAGCGCTGTATCTCAACCATAGGGATGTATTTATTTTTTGTAAAATTATGTGCTATTTACTCTTTGAATTTTGCTTTTTGTCGGTATTGGCCTCGCCGCAAGCTTTCTAGAAAAAAAAGTATGCCCCTAACAGACAACGGACGCAAAAGTTACGCTCGTTTTAGGTTATAGGTCTCATTTTTCATGTGCTTACACCCATGGTGTGTTGAACCACATGGCCGAGGGATGTGGGTTACCTTCCATGGTTCCTTGTGTATCCATAAACATGGGAGTCTAGGCACGATTCATGATACGGTGGGCGAGTCCTCCACCACGATGGAGTTTGACACTGTATTGAATGTAACATGCTGGCAGTAGGATGTATTCGGGGCAGTATCTTAACCATAGGAAAGTATGGTTTTTGAAACAAATTATATACTATTCTACTCTTTGAATTTTGCTTTTTGTCAGCATTGGCCTCGCCGCAAGCTTTCTTGAAAAAAAAAGTATTCCCCGATCGGACAACGGACGCAAAAGTTACGCTCGTTTTAGGTTATAGGTCTCATTTTTCATGTGCTTACACCCATGGTGTGTTGAACCACGTGGCCGAGGGATGTGGGTTACCTTCCATGGTTCCTTGTGTATCCATAAACTTGGTAGTCTAGGCACGATTCATGATACGGTGGGCGAGTCCCCCACCACGATGGAGTTTGACACTGTATTGAATTTAACATGCTGGCAGTAGGACATGTTCGGGGCAGTATCTTAACCATAGAAAAGTATTTATTTTGAAACAAATTATATACTATTCTACTCTTTGAATTTTGTTTTTTGTCAGCATTGGCCTCGCCACAAGCTTTCTAGAAAAAAAAAAGTATTACCCGATCGGACAACGGATGCAAATGTTATGCTCGTTTTAGGTTATAGGTCTCATTTTTCATGTGCTTACACCCACGGTGTGCTGAACCGCGTGGCCGAGGGATGTGGGTTACCTTCGATCATTCCTTGTGTACCCATAAACTCGGTAGTCTAGGCGCGGTTCATGATACGGTGGGCGAGTCCTCCACCATGATAGAGTTCGACGTTGTATTGAATGTAACATGGTGGCAGTGGGAGGTACTCAGGGCTGTATCTCAACCATAGGGATGTATTTATTTTTGTAAAATTATGTGCTATTTACTCTTTGAATTTTGCTTTTTGTCGGTATTGGCCTCGCCGCAAGCTTTCTAGAAAAACAAGTATGCCCCTAACAGACAACGGACGCAAAAGTTACGCTCGTTTTAGGTTATAGGTCTAATTTTTCATGTGCTTACACCCATGGTGTGTTGAACCACATGGCCGAGGGATGTGGGTTACCTTCCATGGTTCCTTGTGTATCCATAAACTTGGGAGTCTAGGCACGATTCATGATATGGTGGGCGAGTCCTCCACCACGATGGAGTTTGACGCTGTATTGAATGTAACATGCTGGCACTAGGAGGTATTCATGGCGTTATCTTAACCATAGGGAAATATTATTTTCAAAAAAATTATATGCTATTCTACTCTTTGAATTTCGGTTTTTGTCGATGTTGGCCTCGCCGCAAGCTTTTTAGAAAAAAAAGTATGCCCGGATCGGACAACGGATGCAAAATGTTATGCTCGTTTTAGGTTATAGGTCTCATTTTTCATGTACTTACAACCCATGGTGTGCTGAACCGTGTGGCCGAGGGATGTGGGTTACCTTCCATGGTTCCTTGTATACCCGTAAACTTGGTAGCCTAGGCGCGGGTTCATGATACGGTGGGCTGAGTCCTCTACAGCGATGGAGTTCGATGTTGTATTGAATGTAACATGCTAGCAGTAGGAGGTACTCAGGGAGGTATCTCAACCATAGGGAATTATTTATTTTTTAATAAATTATATACTATTCCACTCTTTAAATTTCACTATTCTGTCAGGTTGGCGCTGCGGCCGGGTAAAAAGGCTTTCTAGAAAAAACGTATGGCCCCTAACAGACAACGGACACAAAAGTTACGCAATTCGTTTAGGTTAAGGTGTCATTTTCATGTGCTTACGACCCATGATGTTCTGAACCACATGCCGAGGGATGTGGGTTTACATTACATGGTTCATTGTACTCCATAAAACTCGATCGTCTTGGCATGTTCATGATATGGTGGGCGAGTCCTCCACTCACGATGGAGTTCAACGTTGTATTGAATGTAACATGCTGGTAGTAGGTGGTATTCGGGGCGGTATCATTAACTATAGGGAAGTATTTGTTTTGAAAAAAAAATTATATACATTCTCTGCATGAGTTCATTTCTAATTTTGTCGGTGTTGGCCTCACGCGCAAGCTTTCTAGAAAAAAAAGTATGTCGCGCGTTTCAATCGTAGCACGGATGCAAAAGTTATGGGCTCCGTTTTGAAAAAAAAAAGGTATAGGTCTGCAATTTTTCATGTGCTTACACCCACGGTGTGCTGAACCGTGTGCCGAGGGATGTGGGTTACCTTCCATGGTTCCTTGTACCCGTAAACTTGGTAGCTAGGCGTGGTTCATGATACGGTGGGCGAGTCCTCCACAGCGATGAGTTCGAT